>JZKD02S1382609.1:704585-719498 GCA_000966675.3 Picea glauca | reverse complement strand
ACATTGGGGTGACTGGATCTTTGTAGATTATACTATAGCCTTTCTACAAAGTCCTCCAGATTTTCATCCTCTTTCTGCATCATCTTAAATAGCTCCTCCCTCTTTTCTCTTGTTCGGCAATAGTCCTGCTATTTATTCATGATTTTCTGTTTCATTTGGTCCCATGTTGTGATTACATGGCCTCCAAGACTCATAAACCATCTTAGTGCATTTCCTTTTAGTTTTTCTAGAAATAGCTTTAATTTTTGAGCATTGGAAATGTAATCATAACTTCTGCATAATTTATCAAACTCAAAAAGGAATTCATCAGGATCTTCTGAAGACAAACCATGAAAATTAGGTAGTGCTGAGAATGAAATGTTCTTCATTGGGGCTACTCCTCTAGGAAGATCACCAATAGGAAATCCTAATGTGGAGAAAGAGTTTTCATCATTTACCTCTCCTTCAGGACCTGCCTATTCTTCGTGATGCAATTCTTCATTGTACTCATCCATGTTTTCTTCTGTCTTCTCCCCTATCATGCTTTCTCTGTCCTCAATGTTTCCTGTTGGTTTCTGGACTATCTCAACACTCCAAACTTCTTTCCCCATTTCAAAGTTTGCTTGGAATGAAGGCTGGGATTTTTGTTTTCGAAGGTTTGGTCGTTGAGTAGCAGATTCAGACTTTGATATAATCTCGTCAATATAAGTCTTTCTTCCTCCTTTTCCTTTTCCCCTGCCACTTGTAGGGTCAGTGTCTTTGGGGTCTCTGTGTCCTCTCATGCAATCTTTGTATTTGAAAAATTATAAGTGCTTTTGAAATCTATAATTACCTTCCCCGACAACGACGCCAAAATGTTGGTCACTATAATTGCTTATTTAATATAAACAATCAAGTGCTACATAAATTGTCAACCCAGGGAAGTTTGTTTATTTCAAAGGTAACCATGCACTATATATGCTCAATCTCAAAAGAAACCTAGAGTTGTAGTAAAAACTATATTAATCACACTTTTCTTGAACAAACTGAAGTTCTAACTTGAATTACAGGAAAGCAATCTACCTATTGCAGAGCTCAAAGTTTAAAGAAATGATTAATTTAAGAATCCTGGATTACATTAAAATAACAACAAGACACTGCAACAGGAAATACCAAGTACTCTGTAACCAGAGAACAGGACCCTATTCCTAAAGCAAGAATCTTCAACACTTGTTTCCAAACATCATACTTCATGAACTCATTGCTTAGCTAAAATAATTGACATGCAAAATGAAGGCTATCTATCTCCTAACAGAGAACATGACCCTATTTCCCGAGCAGGAAACTTCAACACCTTGTTCTTGATTAACACACTTTCATGAACTCATTAATGAATTGGAGGCTAACTATTTCTAGCAGAGAACATGACCCTAATTCCTTCCCAAGTAGGAACCTTCAGCACCAATCTCTGATTAGCACACTCATGAAAATAATTGAAGGCTAACTATTTCTGACAAAGAACAAGACCCTAATTCCTTCCCAAGCAGGAACCTTCAGCACTAGTCTCTGATTAGCACACTCATGAAAATAATTGAAGGCTAACAATTTCTAACAGAGAACATGACCCTAATTCCTTCCCAAGCAGGAACCTTCAACACCAGTCTCTGATTAGCACACTCATGAAAATAATTGAAGGCTAACTATTTCTAACAGAGAACATGACCCTAATTCCTTCCCAAGAAAGAACCTTCAACACCAGTCTCTGATTACCAAGCTTTCATAAATTCATCACACGGGATTGCTAACTAAATGATTAACAATTACCCAAGCATGAACCACATGAAATCAATGTAACGTTCAGTAAAGCAGAGTTTTTAGCAAGACATAGTTCAGTAGTGTTTAACAAAGCAAAATTCATTAAAGTAGTGTTTAGAAAAACAAAGATCACACTAACACACTACAAAACTAACGGGTGAATCTTGTGAAGAAGGTGGGCCCTCCATTCTCACAAGATTCCCCTGAAATGAAAAGGATAGAGAGAAATGCTCAGAACAATCTTTTATTCATCTATCAATGTATCATATTACAATCTAAAAATGAGGTACATCCTTCTCTATAAAAACCTTATTAGTACCAAAAACTGATCCCCTCGAATGGTGATTTCCTCTTATTTAAAGAGGAAAATCCCTTCAATACAATTGATCAACAAATTACAAGTGTATATATGGGTCCTATTCTTAGTCAGATTGACTTTCTAAACTGGAATAGGGTCTCCTAGTCTCCCACAATAGAATGCTATTACGAGTGCTGAGTGAGGTATTGCTATTACGACTGGAGTAACAGGTCCTTGTTTCTTGTTACTGTTGTTGTATGTTGTTTCAACATCGCAAATTGCGGGCTGTTTCAGCCACAGGATTTGCGTTTTGACTGTTTCAGCACTTCTCAGGCAGCAACGATGGTTGATGCTTGGTTCATGGTGCAGTTGTTGTAGTCAATCTGTGTGAGTTGTTGTTTGACCGTGGACTATGTAACAGCTTCCTCTGTGTTTCAACATCATTGACCCTAGACTGTGTAAAAACTTCCTATGTGTTTCAGCATCATCGACCATGGACTGTGTAACAGCTTCTATGTTTCAGCATCGTCGACCTTGGACTGTATAATAGCTTCCTCTGTGTTTCAGCATCGTCAACCATGGACTTTGTAACAACTTCCTCTGTGTTTCAGCATCGTCGACCATGGACTGTCTAACAACTTCTGTGTTTCAGCATCGTCAACCATGGACCGTGTAACAACTTCTGTGTTTCAGCATAGTCGACCATGGACTGTGTAACAGCTTCTGTGTTTCAGCATCGTCGACCATGGACTGTGTAACAACTTCTGTGATTTGTTGTTTCAGCAACAGGCCTCAAATGCTAATCTGCAATTTGAACTATTTCAGCACTTATACATTTCTAATCAATGGTTAAGTACGAGAGTGATGTAAAATTATATGCAGAACAGATTAAACATATAATAAAGAGAAGAGACGTTGTATACCTTTGGAAAGATAGGATAAAGTGATACTATGAGTTTAAATTTGAGTGAAACAAGAGTGTAATAGTGGCAAAAAGTATGGGCAAAAAGGTACATTGTGTGGTCCTAATGTCTTCATCTTTAATTCTTACCTGATGATAACCAGACCTGAGATCAATCTTAGAGAATATTTTTCATTCTTCAACTGATCAAAGAGGTCATCAATCCTTGGCAAAGCATACTTATTCTTTACCGTTACTTTGTTCAATTGCCTAAAGTCCATGTAGGGTCCTAAATTTCCATCCCTCCTCTTTACAAATAAAATCGGGGCACCCCAAGGTGACATACTTGGGCATATATACCCCTTATTCATAAGCTCTTCAAGTTGCATTTACAACTCCTTTAATTTCAGTGTAATCATCCTGTAAGGATTCTTGAATATTGGAGTTGCTCCAGGAATCAGATTTATAGAGAAATCAATATCTCTTTTAGGGGGTAGTCCTGGTATTTCTTTAAATACATCCTAAAATTCCTTTAGGATTGTATAATATTCAATATTTGACCCCTTATCCTTAGGTGTTTCTTCAATATGGGATGCAAATATTTGACAACCCTTTTTGTAACACTTCTTCAACTGCATTGTTGATATTTCTATGATAGTTACTGCCTTGGGAATTCCTTGGATTGTCCTTAGGTTCCCTTCCTCATCCAGGAAATAAAATGCCTTGTTATGAAAGTCTAATACAACATGGTGTTGGTCCTGCCAATCCATCCCAATTAGATAGTCATAGGAACCTAAAGGTAAGATGTTCGAATCTTCCCTAGTGCTCAATCCATTCATGTCCATAGTGTTATTATTTTTGGTGTAACTACGAAAGATATTCTTGTATATTTGTTTGAGTCAAACCTTTAAAAGGTTATTCTAATTATATTGTACAAGTTCGCTCAACATAAATTATTATATTATTGGTATTTTATTTATTCTCGGTTAGTTAGGTCAAGAGTCACGTCTCTTCCTGAGACACTGTTGTGTATAAATAGAGGAAAAATTCCTCTCATTTGTACACACACTCACACACTTCACTTGTGAATATTAGAGTGCATAAGAAGCTCTAGGGCACAAGTCTTGGATACTGGTTCTTTTGGTGTTTTGGTCTTGGTCTTTATTGGAGAGCTATAGAGCATCATTTTATTGGTTGAAGGAATCTATATTGATGATTTTGGTTGTTGGATTTTCTCCCCCACAAGGGTTTTTGATGCAGGAGCATCGCCATCAAAGCCAAATAGGCCAAGTGTAGGTAAAATTTGACACTTCAACACGCCATAATTTCAAATCAACATTAAATAGAGGCAAGAGCGGTTGTTGAGATATTTTGAAAATATCATTTTTAAAATACTTTGTTTGTAAAATCGGGTCACTGCCTAAGAACGGCTAGATGTTGTAAATTATTACACAAAAGTAAGGTGTTAAAAGTGTAGAGTGTCTGCTCTTATATGCGAATAACTCACATTTATTGTAATAGGAATAGGTAGGTAACCATAGAATGACGATGGGATATAATTCAAATAGGACGAAGAAGATATCGAGAAGCCACTCCTCAGATAAGTTTTTATGTGTTTTGTTGAAAAATGATAGAGTGTGAAAATGAGATTGTAGGAGGAAAGAGTATGAGAAGTTAGATGTAGCAGTTAGACATATAGAGTCTGGAGACAGTGAAGGACTATGTAACTTGTGTAAATACTTCATGACTGAATAGAACATACATAAATTGATCCAAATGCTTGGACAATGTTCATTTCAATGTGTATTTGAAAGAATGATATGTTCTGTATGTGTTTATTTCATTATTCTTATGTATGTTGTTCATAGTTGAGTATATGGACTTATGAAGTATTAGATAAGTTTCAATTGTTTCTCTTCTAAAATATCGGATGCAAGGAGTGCATATTGTCTGCAAGGTGTGCGTTGAGAAAGTCTAGATTTGACTCAGAGAAGCTCAAGAGGGATAACGAGAAACTTAGACCGAGTGTTGCAAAGATTACATGGGGTCACAAATTGAGTAAGTATCAAGAGATCAAGATGTGAAGCACAAGGAATGTGTAGTAATATTTCGTTTGAATAAATCTCTAAGTCCAAACATTATCAAGGATTCCACGGTCGCAAGGAGTGTGTCGGAGCCCAAAATCCTCAGAGGAATCAATCTCAGGAGAGATAGCGACAAGATAGAACAGAAGGGAGGAAATCTGTTGAATATTATGAAGTGACGGGTGAGATCCCTTCGGAAGAAGTCGGAGTCACTAATAGTCGTTCGATCTCGAGACCGTGCAAGGAGATTACACCTTGAAGTCCTTCGGACTTCGTATGTTCAAGGGTTTTTGTTTGTGCACGATTCAAAACTACCGAAGTCCATCTGGACCATAGATCCATAGGAGGATACGTTTCAACGTAATATTCATTTCAGAGAAGAAGCTATCCAGGAGGAAGGGGTAGTGCAGCATCAAAAGTTGTCGAAACCTGAAGAGAAGACCAAATCCTGACCGTTGAGTCAAGAGGACGCATGGTGGAAGATTAGTTGCTTTGGAAGAGGAGCACTTCAAAGGGGAAGCTTGGTGATTAGTGGCGTGAAGTGCGAACTGGTGAAGTTTCGAAGTGCCAAAAATAGATCTAGGTTGTTCTATTTGAAGGACATGTGTCGAAAGATATGATACTTTGGAGAAAAGAAACTCTAGAGGAAAGTCACTAAGGTGCAGAAAGAACTCTCAAAGGTCGAAGAGCCAGAATTCATCATGACCATTGAGTTGCAATAGACACGTGTTGACAAATATGGAGATCCAGAAGTTATATACTCTAGAAGAATGGAAAGGATAGGTTGTTGACCAAAAGTCGCCCGAATTTCCAAAAGAGAGAGAAAAAATCCTGACTGTTGGTTGGAGGAGGACACATGGCAACGGATCTGAAAATCCAGGTATTGTCCATTCTAGGAGGAATCAGAGCATGGTTCCTTTTATGGATAAATTCCCGAAGCCTGAAGTAAATCGATTTCATTGATCCACTAGATACACATGGAGTGTGGAGATCAACTCTGGAAGTTTGATACTCCAGAGGAAAAGGATAACTCAACACTCAGAACTCTCGAAGGTCAAAATTTTGAAGATGATCTCCACTGTTGGTTGGTGAGTGAAAATAGGTCATTGATATGGTCTGAGGAGATTTTGTTGATTCAGAGTTTAGAGGAATTAGAATCGAGTGCCGCGAAAAATTATGAAGCCTGAAATATTGAAGTGAGGAAGGGAGGAATTTTAGGCTCACAGTTTTTCAATTAGTGTCATGTGGAGGACCCTGCGGGTGTTCTGAAATTCATGAAAAAGAGATTTCATGCTCGAAGTTTAGGACTTGACCTATGGGAACAATTGTGAAGGTTCAGCATGAACCTGTGAGCTAATTTGGATCCCAAAGTCGATTGATCTTTGACTGGGAGGTCGTGAAGCCCCAGGAGTGTAGGGGGTCTGCATCAAGTGGTATCAGACATGAAATTTTGTCTGCATATCATAGGCAAGGGCGAGAAGGTAAAATAATATAGTTGATATCATCAAGTGGTATCATGGCACCTAGAAGGCGCAGAGCGAATCCATAAATGGAAGAAGAAATGAGGCAAAGCAGAATGAGGTTGGAATCCATGGAAACAACATAGAGGAGAACACCAGATGTTGGTGATGTCAACGAAGTAGAAAGTGAAGAGGTAGAAGATGAAGGAGATGCAGAAGGAGAAACTGGAAAAGAACGATTATTAAGAGTTTTTTTGAGAATAGGAACCACAGAAAAAACAGAAGTCCCGATGTATGAAGGAAATTTGGAAGTTGAAGAATTGTTAGATTGGGTATGTGCAATGGATGAATACTTCGATTATGAAGAAATTAAAGAATAAAAGAATGTGAAGTATGCAATAGCCAGGTTGAAAGGTCATGCAATGTTATGGTACGATGAACTACAAGCTGATCGCAGATGAAAAGGTAAGAAGAAAAACAAAAGTTGGGACAGAATGGTAGCCAAGTTGAAAGCGAAATTTATCCCTAAATACTCTCAGATAAATCTGTTCATAAAGTTACAGAACCCAAGGCAAAAAATTCTATCAGTGAAAGAATACACTGAATAATTATATAGACTAAATATTAGGGCTAGACAGAAGGAAAATGATGATGAGAAAACAACCAGATATATAAATGGGGTGAGACAGGGGAGGAAATTCAAATAGAGGTAAGGGAAATTTCCGAGAGAAGTTCCAGAATCCAAAGAAAGAGGTTGGAAAACATCATAATCACCCTGAAAAAGGGAGAAGTTCTAAGGAAGGACATCGTGGAGGAAGAAACTCTTTTTCTCGAGGAAGAGGAAGAGGTAGAGGAGGTGAAGTCAGATGTTATGCCTATGGAAAGACATGACACATGTCTTGGGAATGCCCTCGGAGAAATAAATAAGGAGGAGAATAAGAACACATTTCTCAAGGTCAGAAGAATGTGGAAGCAGAAGCAACATAAGGAGGGAGAAACCTTATGATGAGGAAATTTCTTCTAAAGCTAGAGAAGGAGGGCAGAAGAACCAGTTCAACGAACGAACTTATTTATGACTACTTGCAAAATAAAGGATAGAGTTTGCAAGATGATTATAGGCAGTGGGAGCATTGATAATCTAGTATCCATAGAGATGGTGGAGAAACTAGAGCTGGAGAAAACTGCACATCCAAGCCTATACAAAGTATCATGGTTGTAGAAAGTACATCAAGTTATGGTAAGTCAACAATGCAAAGTTGTATTTAAAATAGGAGGCTATAAAGATGAGATTTTATGTGATGTAATTCCTATGGATGTTTGTCATATTTTGTTCAGGAGACCATGGCAATTTGATAGGAATGTCATTCATGATGGGAGGAAAAATACTTACAGCATAGAGAAGAATGGTAGAACACACATGTTGTTGCCAATTGAAAACAAGGAACCAAAGAAGGAGGCTAGTTCAAGTATACTTCTCATGAGTGGGAAGGAACTCTTGAATGAGGTCAAGAAGGGACAAGAGATGCAGTTTGTTGTAGTGAGGAAGCTAACGGTTATCCTTACAAATAATTCTATGGATGATTTACTTGAATAAATCCGGGAACCATTAGATAATTTCATTGACATAGTAGTGGATGAGTTACCTCACTCATTTCCACCCATTAGGAGTATCAACCATCGCATTGACCTTATTCTAGGAGACAATTTTCCAAACAAAGCAACACATAGGTTGACACCTTGAGAGAAGTAAGATGTCAAGAATCAAGTCCATGAGTTGTTGGATAAAGGTTTAGTAAGGGAAAGTCTAAGCCCATGCACAGTACCAACTGTTTTGAGTCCAAAGAATGATGGAGGATGGAGAATGTGTATAGATTCGAGAGCCATCAACAAGATCATCATCAGGTATAGATTTCCTTTGCCAAGAATGGATGATTTGATGGATTGCTTGAGTGGAGGAATCTATTTTTAAAAAATAGACTTGAAGAGTGGATATCATCAGATAAGAATGAGAGAGAGAGATGAATGGAAGATAACATTCAAGACAAATGAATGTTTTTTTGAAAGGCTAGTCATGTTGTTTGTGTTGATAAATTCCCCAAGAACATTTATGAGGTTGATGAATGAAGTATTGAAAGAATTCATAGGTAAATTTGTGATTTTATATCTGGATGATATACTAATCTTCAGTAAAACAGAGGAAGAAAATTTAAAACACTTGACATTAGTGATGAGGAGATTGCAACAAGACAATTTCTTGATAAACTTGAAGAAAAGTTCTTTTATGAAGATAGAACTCATATATTTGGGTTTTGTGATCTCTTCAAATGAATTGAAGATGGATCCAGAGAAGGTGAGAGAAATCAAAGAATGTCCATCACCAAGGAGCATATTTGAGGTAAGAAGATTTCATGGGTTAGCAAGTTTTTATAGGAAATTTATCAGAAATTTCAGTGGCATATGTATGCCCATACTAGATATTGTGAAGAAGAAACAAAAGTATTTCAATTGGACACAGGAAGATGAGAAAATATTTAGAGTGTTGAAGGAGAAGATCACAGGACAACCAATTCTGGTCTTACCATATTTTGGCAAAACATCTAAGGTAAGATGTGATGCGAGTGGAGTAGTTATTGGAGAATTCTTGAGTCAAGATAACAGGCCAATTGCTTATTTAAGTGAGAAACTGAATGACACAAAGAAAATTTGTTTCACATATGACAAAGAGTTTTATGCAATGATTCAATCTTTGAATAAGTGGAGGAATTATCTAATTCCAAAAGAGTTTGTCTCATATAGTGATAATCAAGCTTTACAATTTATTGCTAAGCAAGAAAACTTGAATCAGAGGCATGCTAAGTGGGTAGAATTCATCCATAATTTTAATTTTGTCACTAAACATATTTCTGGAAGTGCTAACAAATTCCCGGATGCTTTGAGCAGGAGCATTTTGATTATACAGGAATTCCAAGTGAAGACCTTAGGGTTTGAACACCTTAAGAAAATGTACCAAGAAGATATAGATTTTAAGGAGGATTATGAGGCATGTGAGAACCCTTTGTTGGGGGAAAAAAAACCATGGATAGAATATTTAATACAAGATGGATTATTTTTCAAGGGAAGCCAATTGTGCATACCAAGATGCTCAATGAGAGATAATCTGTTGAAAGAAAAACATAGTGGAGGTCTAGCCAAACATTTCATTCATGACAAAATGTTTGCACAACTGAACAGTTCGTACTATTTTCTAGGTATGAGGGAAAACATGAAGAAATTTGTACACAGATGCAATACTTTTCAACATGCAAAAGGAAATAAGCAGAACATTGGTTTGTATCGTCCATTGCCTATTCTAGAAAGGCCTTAGGATGCAATTAGTATGGATTTTGTATTGGGATTACCTAGAACCCATAAGGGAAGCGATTCCATATTTGTTGTGGTAGAAATATTTTCCAAGATGACACATTTCATGCCATGCCAGAAAACAAGCGATGCTACACACATAGCCAATTTTTTTTCTAGGGAAGTTGTGAGACTACATGGGTTTCCCAGGAGCATAGTCTCAGATAGAGACAAAAAGTTTGTAGGAGACTTTTGGATAAATATATGGAAGAGGCTGGGGACAAGCTTGTCCTTTAGTTCAACATATCACCCTCAAATATATGGACAGACTGAAGTGTTGAACAAAAGTCTGGAAAATTTATTAAGGAGATTAGTCACTGAGCAGGGCCTTTAGTGGGATCAGATTTTGACACAAGCATAATTTACATTTAAAAATTCAATATATAGGAACACTGGAAAAAGTCCATTCGAGATAGTGTATCAAATACAACTGAGAGGGATTACATAATTGGGAGATATGAATCAAGATGAGTTCAGAAGCGTTGGAGTAGAATATTTTTCTATAGAGATGTAGAGACTCCATGATCAAGTTAGAGAGAAACTACAGGACAATAACCAAAAGTATAAGAACGTAGTTGATTGGAAAAGAAGAGAAGTTCAATTCAAAGTTGGAGATGAAGTTTTACCTCATTTAAGAAAGGAAAGGTTTCCAAGGGGAACATATAAAAAGTTGAAGATGAAGAAGATAGGACCATGCAAGATCCTCAAGAATTTTATATCCAATGCTTATGATATTGAGTTTCCAAACAATGTTGGGATATCACCGATATTCAATGTTGCATACATGTATGATTATAGGAGAGATGATGCAGGAGAACTAGATGACTAGAAGAAGATTCAATGTGAAGAACAAATTCCCACAACAGAAAAACCTCAGATGGAGAAAATATTAGAATAGAGAGTTGGAAAGAAAATCAAGAGAAAGATGTATCCTAAATATTTGGTGAAGTGGAAATATCACCCAGTGAAAGATTCGAGTTGGGTCACTGAACCTGACATTTTGAAGCATGGAAAAATAGTGTAGGAGCTCATGGACATGAGTCCATGAATATTTTAGCCAGAGGAGTATGATGTAAGAGAATTGTCATCAAAGCCAAAGAGGTCAAGTGTGGAGGAGAAATTCGATAGCTCAGCATGCCATAATTTCAAATCGGCATTAAACCAAGGTAGGAGCAGTTGTTGAGATATTTTGAAAATATCATTTTTAAAATACTTTGTTTGTAAAATTAGGTCATTGCCTAAGAATGGTTGGATGTTGTAAATTCTTACATGACAATAAGGTGTTATAGATGTAAAGTTTCATCTCTTATCTGCTAATAAAACACATTTATTGTAATAGGAATAATTAGGTAACTGCTAGAACGACGACGAGATAGAATTTAGATAGGACGAATCAGATCCTGAGAAGCCACTCCTTAGATAAGTTTTTATATATTGTGTTGAAAAAGGATAGAGTGTGAAAAGGAGATTGTAGGAGGAAAGAGTATGAAAAGTTAGATGTAGCAGCTAGACATAGAGAGTCTGGAGACAGTGAAGAACTATGCAACTTATGAAAATACTTCATGAATAAATAGAATGGACAGAAATTGATCCAAATGCTTGGACAATGTTCATTTTAGTGTGTATTTGAACGAATGATATGTTCTCTGCTTGTTTATTTCATTATGCTTATGTATGTTGTGTTGGGCACTTTAATTGTCTAATTGAATGGAAAATCAAAGTGTTCAATATAAATTGTCAACCTAGGGAAGTCTATTATTTCAAGATAATTCTGCACAGTCTATGCCATATTATGAAAGAATCTTTAATCTAATTGTAGTAGGGAGGTTATTTTTAACAAAAACAAATAAACAATATCACTAACACAGTTGTCCTGACACAACCAGAGTGCTACAGAATTAAAATCACAATTGCAATCTAAACTGATGAATATATAAAAACCCTGAATTGCCTACCCTAATATAATTTCCTAAATTACTTTTGTAGGAATAAACTTTGTACTATTGCAGGAAGGAAATCTACTTATTGCAAGAAGCTACTTCACACTTTTATTTCTCAAAACAAGATTTTAACCTAATGTAGAAAAAGGAAAAGAAGTTCTCCATCCATGTTCAACAACTAACTTCTAATTCTCATGAGAGAAGTTTATGCGCATTTACCAAGAAGGAACTAAACTGTAACAACAGTTGTATTCAGAAATATCTAACAGTTAAACCATTTGCAATGAAAATGACTAAATATAGAATTCAAAATAGAGGGGAATCGGTGAGGAAGGTGGGCCCTTTCCTTCTCACTGAATCCACTCAAAGAGATAGGTTACAGTCTGCTAAAGAAATTCAATCCACTTCTTCATTTAATTGCTAAAAAGATGTCTGTGTACAATAATCGCTACTTTCTTCAGTTCAAGGAAAAATATTAACAACCATTTACATTACAAAAGATCTACTATTTAAAGTCAGAGTCAATCAGTGTTAAAAAACAGAACAGTCTTGAGAATCCCTGATTCTCAGGCTGTTCGTTAGATATCATTAATACAAAATCTTGAATTCTCCTTCATCAACGTCGTGAGCCAGCATTCTAATCAGCAGGTGTTGTAACAGTCGTATCACAACAGGACTGGTGGCATCTGTTGTAACAACTTTTGAGATTAACAGGCTTATGTCGTAGTAGTTGTGTAACAACTTCCAGGATTGATGGGCATCCATTGTAGAAGTCATGTAACAACTTCCAGGATTGGCGCATAGTTGTAACAACAACAAGTTTCTCGAAGTGGCTTGTTCTAACATTTTGATCATTAGTTAAATCATTTCATGGGTAAAATAAGTGAACATTATCAATCAAACATGCTAAGTAAATGAAAATATAAAAGTAGGATGAATAGTTCATACCTTGGGAAAAAGGGTCTTGGTGCTCATTATAATAATCATTTAGCTTATGAATGAGAAGGTTGAATGATCAAAAGGTGTAGTGAAAAAGGGACATTTCAGGGTCCTAACACACCCCCCAACTGAAGACATTGCATGTTCTCATGTAAAACACATTCAAACCTTACTATGTAACTGAAGTAGAGAACTATCGCCTCCAGTGCAAAATTTCTAAGTGCTGGTATTGAAGAATGTTGTGTCAAAAAGGAAAATCGGTTTTGTCAACAATCTGGTTGAGTTTCTTTATTCTTGAGAACATGATCAGTTTGAGTTGCTTGAGTAAAAACTTGTGAAGGAAACAAAGGTTCTTGTTTGCAAGCTTCTGGTATACCAGGAGCTGATTTAGGATGTTGAGATCTCCTCTATTTTACTGATTTTTGTGTAGCAGGAAGTCCATGTTCAATCTTGATTGATACATTTGATGGTCTTGTAGTGACTAGAGCTGGTTCTTGTGTAACATGTTGTGGATCAAGTGGCACATCCTCAGCATGTTGTGGAGCAGGTTCTTGTGTAACAGCTGTGGCTATCAGGACTAGTTCTTGTTGAGCAGTCTCGACATGGATAGTTGTTTCTAATATTACTGGCTTTGGTGGGACAATCTTCTATGGAGCAGCTGGTTCTTATGTAACAGTTGTATCTGTCAGGACTAGTTCTTGTGGATAAGTCTTAACATGGATACTTGATTCTTGTGGAACTTTCCCTACATCAACCATAGGGAATAGTGGATGAAGAATAGGAACGGATTGCTCCATATCTTGCCTTCCAATTGCAAGTTCGACAGACTTGGTGGACCTGGTTTTTCTCCTGGGTAAAGTAGAAATGAAAGTAGTGGTTTTCTTATTCGTTTCTGGAGGAGGAATAGGGTGTTCTTCCTCAAGCACACAAGGAGGATATTCTAGTATACTAGGGTCTGTGATGATTTGGATATCGTCAACGGACATAGGAAGTACAGAATCATCAGGAAGCATCGATGATTCTGCTGCGAATTGAGTACATTCATTTTGAAAGGAGAAGATAGTTTTCCGTAGTTATGGGCATAAATTAAAACCTGGTCTTTGTACCCCTGTAGAATTCTCTGTCGCAGTAGCCAGAGGGTTCTGATTTGATGCTGATCCAATTTGATCAATGGATCTCTGAGGTTTTCCTTTGAATGGACATTTCCTTTTCTGCGAAGATGCACAGGTAATGATAGTAGGTGCTTGATCGACTGTAGCAGTAATAGGAGAATCCTGTGTGATTTCAATAACAATAGGAGGGGTCTATGTGATAGTTGGTATCACAGCAGAGGGGGTAAGCTGTCTTGATGTTATAGTGGACCGTGTTATCCTTGTTCTCTTTTTAGCTAATGCAGAGGTAAGAGCAGGGGTTTTCTTCTCAGAGGCAGGAGGTAGGATTTCAATAATCGGTGTAGCAGCCAAGTGTTGTGATTGTGGTTGAGAGGTTGACTCTTCATCTGTTTGTTTGTCCATAGCTATAGGTTGTTGTAATGCAAATTCATCAAGGCTAGTGTGTCTGGTGCTAGGATGTCTTCAGGTTATACAGTTTCTTTTCTGAGTCGTCTTACGGACAACGACAGTAGGGATTTGGACTGTTGTTGTACCCAAGGGTAGAGGCTCTAGAAGAGGTCCATGGGTTGCATTGTCAGGGAGTGGTACAATTCTTTCTGGATTTACAGACTGTAGCTGGTCTGCTGCAGCAGGTAATGGGTTATTAGAAATGCCCATACCTCTGCGAATTAATAGGCCGATGAGTTTGTGATTAGAAATGCAGTTCTTGGGGTTCTTGGATTTTTTTACAAAACGGGCCATGTTATGCCATGAATTTAGGAGAAAATAAGGAATGTTTATCAATTTCTGATGTCGCAGATGTGATAATAAGATGAAATAAGAAAAATAAACAACTTGGTATCGGCCTTCATAGGTAATGTACCTTTTTAGAAATTCTGCGACTTTCCCCCATGGCTCTCGTAAGGAATTGATGTCCACACCTCTGCCCTTGGTATGAACTTGCTCATTGTTGATGAGGAACCCCTTCTGTGTAGTCGGAAGATGTGTTTTTTTATTAAACCATCAGT
>JZKD02S1382609.1:652503-704476 GCA_000966675.3 Picea glauca | reverse complement strand
TTACTTTAACACGTAGGATTAATCACGTACCTCAAATATTACCGCACATAATGACCTGTCAGAGTAATCGCACAATCCAACCACCATTTGAGTGGCGTGACATGATGAAGGATCGTGAGAGAAATGACAGCTTGTGCAGAGATGTATTCCTTACTGTAGTGATCCAAATGGATATCGCCGAATGTGAAGTCATGTCATAATGAAGCAACACTTTCAGATAGAAAGCATCAGTATTGTCTAATCAGTGGTGATGTTGCACGAAAGATTGGCGGGATGGAGCCGCAACATCGACAAAAAGAAAGAGTGAAGTGGCAAGAAAGGACAACAATAATTAGTGTATCAGCAGGTTCTTTCTCAAAAATGTCGGAGGTAGGTGTAACAACGTTGAGATCGACCGATTTATTGGAAAAAGGTGGAACAACATTGAAATCAACCAATTTATCGGAAGAAGATGTAATAGCATTGAAATCAGCCAATTCATTGGAAAAAGGTGTAACAACATTGAAATTGGCCAATTCATCAGAAAAAGGTGTAACATCATTGAAATTGACCAATTCATCGAAAAAAGGTGTAACAGAATTGAAATCGGCCAATTCATCGGAAAAAGGTGTAACAAAATTGAAATCGGCCAAACACTATCTTGCTTTGATTCTAGGAAGTTTTTCAACTTCCATGAACTCATCGTTTCCTTCTGTTCATCAATCTACCTGCACACACATAATTGCCTAATACCTTTCAAGGCTTTATTCGCATAGTAAAGAAAATAGAACAATTTCAACTAAAAACAGAGAAATGCAAATTTTGCTGAGATTATTTATATACAAATTCTGAGAAAAAGAAGTCCTAAAGTTTAGAAGGGGAAGGAGCAAGCTCCTTTCCATTTAAGATTTGATAATTTGTATCAACTATACAACTAGTTTTGAATTCTGTCTTGGACAATGGATGCTGATACAGACACAAGCGATGACCATTTGCATGTAGGTGTGTATTGGATCCATCAATAGTAATCAATCGGACTGTCCCATTGCGAAAGATGGTGTCTACCTTGTAAGTCCCTAGCCATCGTGTATGTAGCTTACCTTGAAATTCCTTAAAGCGCGAATCATACAATAGAGCCCAGTCTCCTTTCTGGAATAATTTCTTCTTAATGACTCAGTCATGCCATTTTGTTCTTTGTTGTTGAATCAGTGTGGTTTGATGGATAGCGTCCAAACGCTTTTCATCAAGCTCATTGAGCTGCTACAGTTTGTCTTTCTATGCCATAGTCAAGTCGAGGTTGACTGCTGATGCAGTTCTTAAGGTTTTGATTTCGAATTCAATGGGAGAAATAGGGCTTTTTCCATATACCAGCTCGTAAGGAGAAAAACCAGTTGTGCTCCTCCAAGTAGTTCGTTAAGCACATAGAGATTCATGCAATCTGTCATACCAATCCTTATGATTTTCTCTCACTATTTTAGTAAGAATGGCTTCGATAACTTTGTTGGTTCTTTCCAATTAGCCATTTCCTTGTGGATGTTATGGAGAAGCTATTCTATGCAAAACATGATATTTACTGAGTAGAGATTCAAATTTATGTGATGTGAAATGGGGTCCTCCATTAGTGACCAATTCTCTGGGAATGCCAAACCTAACAAATATATCTTCAAACAAGAATGCTAAGACAACCTCTCCTGATGCTCGAATAAGTGCTTTTGCCTCCACCCACTTGGTCATGTAATCTATATAGACCGATATATAGACTTTCTGATTGGAAGGTGGGTGAATGGGTCCTACAAAATCCATGGCCCATCTCTCAAACGGCTCTAACACTACCTAAGGCTGGAGAGACATATCATCTCTGTGAGTTGGCTGACCCATGCATTGGCAACTGTCACAAGTTTGGACATACTTCTTGGCATCTTGAAATATGCTGGGCCAATAATAGCCCATCCTTAAAATTTTATGCCCAGTCCTTTTCTCAACAAATTGACCCCTACAAGGGCCATCATGGCAAGCTTTTAGCAGATAATAAACCTCATCATCCCTCACACATCTCCTGATTTCTTGGTCGAGGCCTGTGTAGAAGAGGTATCCTCCTATCCAACTGTACCTAGCACTCTTTTGAATAATTTTCCTTCTTTCTCGAGGAGATAGATGTGGAGGTACCTTCCCTGCAACCAAATAATTAGCAATGTATGCATACCAAGGTGAGTGAGCAGATACTGCAAACAAATGTTCATCAGGAAAGAAATCATCTATAGGGGAATTATCATCATTTATATGTAATCTTGAGAGAAAATAAACAACCACGTTTTCTTTTCCTGGTCTATCCGCTATAGTGATGTCAAATTCTTGTAGTAGTAACAACCATCTTGTCACTCGGGAATTAGTAATAGGTTTATTCAATAGATATTTAATGGTTGTATGATCAATATGAATAAAAGTTGGGTACCCAGTTACATAATGTCTAAATTTATTGATTGCATATACTACTGCCAAGAATTATCTTTCAGTAACTATATAATTTAACTCAATAGGACCCATGTTCTTGCTGATATAGTAGATAGCATAGGTTTCCTTGTCCTCCTGTTGCCCTAGTACTGTACCAATTATAGTGTCTGAGCCATCTGAAGAAATGTGAAAAGGCAGATCCCAATTGGGCCCTCTCAAGATGGGAGCTGTAGACAATCTCTATTTAAAATATACAAAGGACAATTCACAGTCATTAGTCCAACGAAAGTTAACATATTTTGTTAGTAAGAAGAAAAATGGAGAGGCAAGTTTAGAGAAATTTTGAATGAATCTCTTGTAATTCCCGGCGTGCCCTAAAAACCTTCTTGCCTCTTTCTGAGTTGATGGAGTTGGAATGTCCAAAATTACCTGGATTTTGGCTGGATCTACCTGAATCCCTGCATAAGAGATGAAGTGTCCCAGCACTACCCCTTCCCACATCATTATATGGCACTTTTCTATACTTAAAGAAAGATGAGATGATTTACATATTTTGAGCACTTTTTCCAGATTAGACAAAGTGTCTTCGAAATTAGTCCCATAAGGTGTAAAGCCATCCATGAATATTTCCATACAGTCATTCACCACATTAGAGAAAATACCAATCACATCTCTCTGGAAGGTAGTCGGTGCATTACACAAGCCAAATGGGAGAACCTTGTAGGAAAATGTACCCCAAGGGCTGGTAAAGGTGGTTTTATCTTGGTCATGTGGAGAAATTTATATCTGGTTATAGCCATTAAATCCATCTAGGAAATAAAATAATTTTTTTCCGGCTAAATTATCTAAAACCTGATCAATAAATGGCATAGGGAAATGATCCTTCTGCGTTGCCTTATTCAGGGCTCTATAGTCCACACACACTCTCCACTTACCATTCTTTTTAGGCACAATAACCAACAGTGATACCCACTCATTGTTTGATATAGGATAGATGAATACGACGTTGAGGAGTTTCTGAAGTTCTTCCTTAACAATTTCTTTAAGGTTTGGATTCATCCCCCTTTGTGGTTGGCAAATGGGTCAGAATTCTTCTTTAATGTATATATGGTGGGTGCATAGTTCATAGGGAATGCCTTTCATATCCATATAATCCCATGCAAATGATTCTTTACGTTCAGTCAGTAAATGCATCAGTCGGTGAGTTTCAGCGTTAGAGAGATCGAGACTTATGTTCAAGGTTTTTCTAGGTTCGATTTCTATAGTGATGCTCTTAGAATTGACTCTAGGAAATAAGTTAGTTGTTTTTGTTTCATAATCTACTGTTACAACGTTTGTTGTTACAATGACTCTTGTTACAGTTGAATCACTCTAATTGTCAGCAGTTTCTGAGAACATTTCCGAGTTCATTTCTTCCTGGGCAATAGGGTCAAAGACTCTGATCAATTGGTGGTGCATGTGTTGTGTAATAAAAGAGGGGTCACAAATAAAATAGTTGATTAACTCATCCTCTGTCTTGTCCTTGAAACCCAAGACCTTTCCTATAGTTAGCACAGGCAGAGCACTTTCAGCCTCAGTGTCCATCCATAGAGAGTTTTTAGGTTCTGCACTGGGTATATCATGAGGATACAGAGTAAGCTTTTTTGTGTCGTAACCATCAAATATGGTCATAGAACTAGATCGACAACCTATGAAGGCATCATCTATGGCTAACCATGGTCGTTCCAGAATTAGAGGATGGCCTCCCAGACTGGATTTGGGCTGCAACACGACAAAATCAACAAGATACTCCCATAAGTCTACTGAAATAACTAAATAATCGATTACTCCTTATGGTATGATGGTAGAGTGATCAAATAATTCTAGAACACTAGGAGTAGGTCAGATTTTTGTTCAGAGTTGCAGCAACTGCGTAGTTTCTATTGGCATGATGTTAATTATTGCCCCTAAATCAACTAGTACATGCGAAATATATGTCTGTTCAATTTTAAATGTGAGGGTAGGGTTTCCTGGGTCGCCATATTTAATAGGTGGAGTTTTTCCTATCATTAGCTCAGGCATATCCCCCACTACATGCACTATGAGGGGATATTTAGGTTTTCGTCCAGGTTTCCTGATACAAAGATCCCTCACAGTCTTGGCATAAATAGGGACATCCCTTATTGCTTAGAGTAGTGGAATATTAACGTGCATATTTTTCATTTCTCTAAGGAGATTGAAAGATGATAATTCCACAGGCTTGGTAATTTTTAGTCTTTCAAGGAATGGTGGGTTTGTTGATTCTAGAATGGGTTGGTCAATTTACCTGATTCCTTATCTGATTCTAAAGATGGAGCATCTTCAACTATTCTCCCCAATATTAAGTTTATTTCATCACAAGGCATAGGAGTAATAGATAAGGCTGGCACATTATGTATGTCTATGTTTTGAATGGCCTTATTATTTGGGTTTAGGTTGGGTTTCACATGCATCTGAGGTCGTAAGGGAGGATTGTTTGGTGAGTTATTGGGAGGCAATTGCAGTTGTTGTTGCTGGTATGGGGGTTGGAACTGTTGTTGAAAGAAGTTCGATTGGTGTTGGCTTTGATAACTGAGTTGTTGTGGAGGACCTCTCCCGTATGGTTTCCATTGCCCATAGTGATTTAGTTGTTGGGGTATAGGTAACCATGCATTGGGATCCTAATAAGAGGGTGGCATTTGATTTGGAGGGGGGGCATTTGACTGGCCATATGGTAGTTGATTGTTCCAATAATTAAATGCTGGAGGAGAGAATTGAGAATTCATACCTTGACCTCTTGGATTCCATTGTCTCCTTTGTGTGATCAGATAGACATCCTCTGCTTCCTCATTAGTTGCCTTCATTGATGATTTTACCTGTAGTAGAGAAGGACATTGGTTAGTGGCATGGTCTAATTCACAAATAAGGCATACCTAGACACTGTTTAGTGGGCACTCCCTTGGTGGATGTTTCTTCCTGCATTTTGGATAGAAAATGCATAATACTTGCTCTGGTTCTGCTTGTTTCTGTTTGACCTGCAAAGTATCCATTTGTGAGGAAAAAGAGTTAATCATCTTTGTTTTGAAACTTTCTAATATATTACCTATTTCTACTCTTGTTGCTCCTCCATTTGTTGATTTCTGTACCCTCGAAAAAGTAGTATCCTTGGTAGCTGGCTTATTCCTTGTAGATCCTTGAGAACATCTTTTACAAAGGTCTACAATGTCCTCATAGGATTCCTTAAATATATCTCCTTTACCAAGCATATTCAACATATCTAAACAATCTTCTCTAACTCCTTTTATCAAAATGGTTTTCAGAATGTCCTTACTCACATCCGGATGGCCAGACCATTGTAGATTGTATTGGAGTCACTCCACAAAGTCTTCAAGGGTCTCATCCTCCTTCTATGAAATTTTGAACAACTCCTCTCTTCGTTCCCTTGTTCGACAGTAGTCTTGGTATTTGTGCAGGAAAATCTACCTCATTTGTATCCATGTTGAAATGTTTTCCCCTCCAAGGCTCATGAACCATCTTAACATGTTTCCTTTTAATGTGGCTGGAAACAGTTTAAGCTTCTGTGCAGTGGTAGTGTAGTCATAGATTCTACACAAAATGTCAAATTCAAACAAAAACTCATCCAGATCTTCAGTAGATAATCCATGAAAATCTGGGAGAGCCGAGAGAGGTATGTTTTTCATAGGAGCCATCCCTCATGTGGAAACATTAGAAATAGGAAAAGCCAGGGTAGAGATGGTGTTTTCATTGTTTACCTGATCCTCGTTGTTCTGTGGATTCTCTTGGGAGATATCTTCTTCTTTATCCCCTTGATTCTCCATATTTTCTCTCTCCCTCCACTCAATATGAACATCTTCCCACTCTTCCTTAGTGACTATTCGACCGTTGATCTGATAAACAACTTCTTCTAGGTTTTCTCGGTTCCAGGCTATATTGCCTTGATCCTCAATGTTCTCTAGTGTTGCTTGCTGATTTGTTGGTGACAAATCTTCAGCTTCTCTTTCAGCTTTAGCCCTTGATGAGAATGATGTTTCGAGAGGGGGTGTTTCTGCTAACTGTGGATCACATCCTCTTGGAGGATTGGCAAGGCAAAAAATGGATCCTGAAGAAGAATCTCCTCTAGCTATAATCTCATCAACAATGGTCTGTCTTCCCAGTATGTTAGGATTTCTTCCTCCACGTCCTCTAGTGCCTATAATGTTAGTATTTTGGGGGGTTCGTTCTTGCGTTTGGTGATTCATGCAGACTATTCATTCCTGAAAAAAAAACTAGTGTGCTTACCATAATCTACAATTATCTTCCCCGACAACGGCGCCAAAATGTTGGGCACTTTAATTGTCTAATTGAATGGAAAATCAAAGTGTTCAATATAAATTGTCAACCCAGGGAAGTATGTTATTTCAAGATAATTCTACATAGTCTATGCTAGATTATGAAAGCATCTTTAATCTAATTGCAGTAGGGAAGTTCTTTTTAACAAAAAATATCACTAACATAGTTGTGTTGATACAGCTGGAGTGCTACAGAATTAAAATCACAATTGCAATCTAAACTGATGAATATATAAAAACCTTGAATCTCCTACCCTAATCAAACTTCCTAAATTACTTTTGCAGGAAGAAACTATGTACTATTGTAGGAAGGAAATCTACTTATTGCAAGAAGCTACTTCACACTTTTATTTCTCAAAACAAGATTTTAACCTAATGCAGAAAAAGGAAAAGCAGTTCTCCAGCCATGTTCAACAACTAACTTCTAATTCTTATGAGACAAGTTTATGCGCATTTACCAAGAAGGAACTAAACTGTAACAATAGTTGTATTTAGAAATATCTAACAGTTAAACCATTTTCAATGAAAACAACTAAATCTTGAATTCGAAATAGAGGGGAATCGGTGAGGAAGGTGGGCCCTTTCCTTCTCACTGAATCCAATCAAAGAGACATGTTATAGTCTGCTAAAGAAATTCAATCCACTTCTTCATTTAATTGCCAAAAAGATATCTGTGTACAATAATCGCTACTTTCTTCAGTTCAAGGAAAAAGACTAACAACCCTTTACATTACAAAAGCTCTGCTATTTAATGCCAGAGTCAATTAGTGTTCAGAAACAGAACAGTCTTGAGAATCCTTGATTCTCAAGCTGTTTGTTATATATCATTAATACAAAATCTTGAATTCTCCTTCATCGACATCGTGAGCCAGCATTCTAATCAACAGGTGTTGCAGTTGTCGTATCACAACAGGACTGGTGGCATCTATTGTAACAACTTTTGATATTAACAAGCTTCTGTCATAGCAGTTGTGTAACAGCTTCCAGGACTAATGGGCATCTGTTGCAGAAGTCATGTAACAACTTCCAGGATTGGCGCATAGCTATAACAACAACAAGTTTCTCGAAGTGGGTTGTTCTAACATTTTGATCATTAGTTAAATCATTTCATGGGTAAAATAAGTGAACTTTATCAATCAAACATGCTAAGTAAATGAAAATATAAAAGCAAGATGAATAGTTCATACCTTGGGAAAAAGGGTCTTGGTGCTCATTATAATAGTCATTTAGCTTAGGAATGAGAAGGTTGAATGATCAAAAGGTGTAATGAAAAAGGGACATTTCAGTGTCCTAACATACCCCAGAACTGAAGAAATTACATGTCCTCATGAAAAACACATTCAAACCTTACTATGTAACTGAAGTAGAGAACTATCTCCTCTAGTGCAAAATTTCTAAGTGCTGGTATTGAAGAATGCTATGTCAAAAAGGAAAATCGGCTGTGTCAACAATCTGGTTGAGTTTCTTTATTCTTGAGAACAGGATCAGTTTGAGTTGCTCGAGTAACAACTTGTGAAGGAAATAGAGGTTCTTGTTTGCAAGCTTCTGGTATACCAGAAGTTGATTTATGACGTTGAGATCTCCTCTATTTTACTGATTTTTGTGTAGCAGGAAGTCCATGTTCAGTCTTGATTGATACATTTGTTAGTCCTGTAGCGACTGGAACTTTGACTACCTCATATCCTGCCTCATATTAAATGTTGCCACACTCAAAACACATGAGTTCTTTGTCTCTGCCCATAATAGCTTTTGTTAGTGCTAGGATGTCCAAGGTTATACCTTCTGGAGTCTTCTGTCGAGCAGCTGCCACTTCCTACTTTGGGGTCTTTAACTCTACTTTGAGGTTATTATTTTCTATTATTAGTGCAGTGATCCTGGAGTTTTATGTATTCTTGATCTTTTTCTCTATTTGGGAAAATAATTGGGCAAGTGGCACATCCTCAGTATGCTATGGATCTAGTTCTTGTGTAACAAATGTGGCTGTCAAGATTGGTTCTTGTGGAGCAGTCTCAACATGGACAGTTGGTTCTAATATTACTAGCTCTAGTGGGACAATATTCTATGGAGTTGAAGGTTCTTGTGTAACAACTGTATCTGTTAGGACTGGTTCTTATGGATCGGTCTCGATGTGGATAGTTGATTCTTGTGGAACCGTCCCTGCATAAACCATAGGGAATAGGGGATGAAGAATAGGAACGACCTACTCCATATCTTTCCTTCCAATTGCAGCTTCGACAGACCTAGTGGACCTATTTTTTGTCTTGGGTAAAGTAGAAACAAAAGTAGTGGTTTTCTTCTTCGTTGTTGGAGGAGGAACAGGGTGTCCTTCCTCAAGAACACAAGGAGGATATTATGGTATACTGGGGTCTGTGATGATCTGGATATCATCAACAGACATAGGAAGCACAAAATCATTAGGCAACACCGATGATTCTGCTGTGAATTGAGTACATTCATTTTGAAAGGAGAAGATAGTTTCCTGCAGTTCTGGGCATAAAGTAAAACCTGGTATTCGTACCCATGTAGAATTCTCTGTCGCAGCAGCCAGAGCATTCTGATTTGATGTTGATCCAATTTGATCAATGGATCTGCGAGGTTTTCCTTTCAATGGATGTTTCCTTTTCTGGGAAGATGCATAGGTAATTATAGTAGGTGCTTGATCTGCTGTAGCAGTAATAGGAGAATCATGTGTGATTGCAACAACAGTAGGATGGGTCTGTGTGATAGTTGGTGCCAAAGAAGAGGGGGTAAGCGGTCTTGATGTTATAGTGGATTGTGTTATCCTTGTTCTCTTTTTAGGTAATGCAAAGGCAAGAGCAGGGGTTTTATTGTCAGAGGTAGGAGGCAGGATTTCAATAATCGGTGTAGCAGCCAAGTGTTGTGATTGTGGTCGAGCGGTTGACTCTTCATCTATTTGTTTGTCCACAACTACAGGCTGTTGTAATGCAAAGTCATCGAGGCTTGTCTGTCTAGTGCCAGGATGGCTTCGAGTTATATGGTTTCTTTTATGAGTCGTCTTACAAACAACGACAATAGGGGTTTGGATTGTTGTTGTAGCTGAGGGTAGAGGCTCTGGAAGAGGTCCATGGGTTTCATTATCAGGGAGTGGTACAATTCTTTCTAGATTTACAGATTGTGGCTGGTCTTCTACAACAAGTAATGGGTTATTGGAAATGCCCATACCCATGCGAATTAATAGGCCGATGAGTCTGTGATTAGAAACATAGTTCTTGAGGCTCTTGGATTTTTTTACAAAATGGGCCATGTTATCCAATGAATGTAGGAGAAAATAAGGAATGTTTATCAATTTCTGATGTCATAGATGTGATAATAAGATGAAATCAGAAAAATAAACAACTTGGTATCGACATTCGCATGTAATGTACCTTTTTAGAAATTCTGCGACTTTCCCCCATGGCTCTGGTAAGGAATTGATGTCTACACCTCTGCCCTTGGTCTGAAATTGCTCATTGTTGACAAGGAACCCCTTCTGTGCAGCCGGAAGATGTGTTTTTTTATTAAACCATTAGTCTCATGTTTTTGGCAACCCTGTTATAGCAGCAATGCTTGCTTTTGTTACTGGAATCCTTACCTCATTCACCATGGAATACCCTTCAGTAAGATTTTTACTAAACTCCAATACCTCATCCTCACCAAACTCTTTCAACTTCTTAAAATATGATATCCAGCCGGCCTGAAGAAATATTTGGTAGGCCTCTGTGTGTAGCAACAAACTGTTTGAGTTGCGGGTTTATATCTCGTAGTTGATCCTCTCGTGATGTTTCTTGAGAGTCTAACAGGCACGTAGGAGGAGAAACTATAAGCTAAATCAGAGACGCAATAAGCTCGAATGTGGTTTGCAGAAAGAATACAGTGTCTTAGTTAAAAGAAGTGTGGGTGGAAAGGTGGTGGAGGTGTGTATATAATTCATAATGAACAACTAAATTTACATTCCCCCCCCCCCCAACTTAGCAGATTGGCTCCAGGTGTAACTGGTTAGTAAATAGGAAATCATGCTTTTATATATTCATTAATTTAACATGTAGGATTAATCACATACCTCAAATCTTACCGCACATAACGACATATTGGAGTAACTGCACAATCCAACCGCCATCTGAGTGGCGCGACATGATGAAGGATCATGAGAGAAATGACAGCTTGTGCAGAGACGTAGTCCTTACTGTAGTGAGCCAACTGGATATTGTCGAATGTGAAGTCACGTCATAATGAAGCAACACTTTCAAATATAAAGCATCAGTATTGTCTAATCAATGGTGTTGTTGCACGAAAGATTGGAGGGTTGGAGCTGCAAAATCGGCAAAAAGAAAGAGTGAAGTGGCAAGAAAGGACAACAGTAATTAGTGTATCAACAAGCTCTTTTTAAAAAATTTCCGGGGTAGGTGTAACAACGTTGAGATCAACCGATTTATTGGAAAAAAGTGGAACAACATTGAAATCGGCCAATTTATTGGAAGAAGGTGTAACAACATCGAAATTAGTCAATTCATGTGTAACTGCATTCAAATCGGCCAATTCATTGGAAAAAGGTGTAACAGCATTGAAATCGACCAAACGCTATCTTACTTCAATTCTAGGAAGTTTTTCAACTTCCATGAACTCATCATTTCCTTCTGTTCAACAATATACCTGCACACACATAATTGTCTGATACCTTTCAAGGCTTTATGAGCATAGTAATGAAAATAAAACAATTTCAACTAAAAACAGAGAAATGCAAATTTTGCTGAGATTATTTATATACAAAGTCTAAGCAAAAGAAGTCCTATAGTTCAGAAGGGGAAGGAGCAAGCTTCTTTCCATTTAAGATTTGATAATTTGTATAAGTTGTACAACTAGTTTTGAATTCTGTCTTGGACAGTGGATGCTGATACAGACGTAGGCTATGACCATTTGCATGTTAGTGTGTATTGGATCCATCAATAGTAATCAATTGGACTGTCCCATTGGAAAATATGGTGTCTACCTCATAAGGCCCTAGCCATCGTGTATGCAACTTACCTTGAAATTCCTTAAAGTGTGAATCATACAACAGAGCCCAATCTTCTTTCTAGAATAATTTCTTCTTAATGACTCAGTCATGCCATTTTGTTCTTTGTTGTTGAATCAATGTGGTTTGATGGATAGTGTCCAAACGCTTTTCATCAAGCTCATTGAGCTGCTACAGTCTAGCTTTCTGTGCCATAGTCAAGTCGAGGTTGACTGGTGATGCAGCTCTTAAGGTTTTGATTTCGAATTCAATGGGAAATATAGGGATTTTTCCATATACCAACTTGTAAGGAGAAAAACTAGTTGTTCTCCTCCAAGTAGTTCGGTAATCCCATATAGCTTCATGCAATTTGTCAGACCAATCCTTACGATTTTCTCTCATTATTTTAGTAAGAATGGCTTCGATAACTTTTTTGGTGCTTTCCAATTGGCCATTGCCTTGTGGATGGTATGGAGGAGCTATTCTATGTAAAACATGATATTTACTGAGTAGAGCTTCAAATTTATGTGATGTGAAAGGGGGTCCTCCATCAGTGACCAATTCTCTGGGAACACCAAACCTAACAAATATATCTTCAAACAAGAATGCTAAGACAACCTCTTCTGATGCTCGGATAAGTGCTTTTGCCTCCACCCACTTGGTCATGTAATCTGTATAGACCAATATATAGAATTTCTGATTGGAAGGTGGCTCAATGGATCCTACAAAATCCATGGCCCATCTCTCAAAAGGCTCTAACACTACCTGAGGCTGGAGCGGCATCTCATATCTGTGAGTTGGCTGACCCATGTGTTGCTAACTGTCACAAGTTTGGACATACTTCTTGGAATCTTGAAATATGTCGGGCCAATAATAGCCCATACTTAAAATTTTATGCACAGTCCTTTTATCAGCAAAATGACCCCCACAAGGGCCATCATTGCAAGCTTTCAGCAGATCATAAACCTCATCATCCCTCACAGATCTCCTGATTTCTTAGTCTAGGCCTATGTAGAAGAGGTATCCTCCTATCCAACTGTACCTATCACTCTTTTCAATAATTTTCCTTCTTTCTCGAGGAGATAGATGTGGAGGTACCTTCCCTGCAACCAAATAATTAGCAATGCCTGCATACGAAGGTGAGTGAGAAGATACTACAAACAAATGTTCATCAGGAAAGGAATCATCTACAGGGGAATTATCATCATTTATATGTAATCTTGAGAGAAAATTAGCAACCACATTTTCTTTTCCTTGTCTATCCACTATAGTGATGTCAAATTCTTGCAGTAGTAACAACCATCTTGTCACTCGGGCATTAATAATAGGTTTATTCATTAGATATTTAATGGTTGTATGATCAGTATGAATTAAAGTTGGGTACCTAGTTACATAATGCCTGAATTTATTGATTGCATATAATACTGCCAAGAATTCTCTTTCAGTAACTGTGTAATTTAACTCAACAGGAGCCATGTTCTTGTTGATATAGTATATAGCGTAGGGTTCCTTGTCCTCCTGCTGCCCTAGTACTACACCAATTGCAGTGTCTGAGGCATATAAAGAAATGTGAAAAGGCAGAACCCAATTGGGCCCTCTCAAGATGGGAGCTATAGACAATCTCTGTATAAGATCTACAAAGGACAATTCACAGTCGTCAGTCCAACGAAAGTTAACATCTTTTGTTAGTAAGAAAAACAATGGAGAGGCAAGTTTAGAGAAATTTTGAATGAATCTCTTATAATACCCGGTGTGCCCTAAAAAACTTCTTACCTCTTTCTGAGTTGATGGAGTTGGAATATCCAAAATTACCCAGATTTTGGCTGGATCTACCTGAATCCCTACATAAGAGATGAAGTGTTCCAGCACTACCCCTTCGTGCATCATCATATGGCACTTTTCTGTACTTAAAGAAAGATGAGACTGTTTACATCTTTTGAGCACTTTTTCCAAATTAGACAAAGCATCTTCAAAATTAGTCCCATAAGGTGTAAAGTCATCCATGAATATTTCCATACAGTCATTCACCATATCAGAGAAAATACCAATCACAACTCTCTGGAAGGTAGCTGGTGCATTACACAAGCCAAATGGGAGAACCTTGTAGGCAAATGTACCCCAAGGGCTGGTAAAGATGGTTTTATCTTGGTCCTATGGGGCAATTTGTATTTGGTTATAGCCACTGAATCCATCTAGGAAAGAAAAATATTTTTTTCTGGCTAAATTATCCAAAACCTAATCAATAAATGGCAGAGGGAAATGATCCATCTGCGTTTCCTTATTTAGAGCTCTATAGTCCACACACACTCTCCACTTACCATTCTTTTTAGGCACAATAACCAATGGTGATACCCACTTGCTGTCTGATATAGGATAGATGAATCTGGCGTTGAGGAGTTTCTGAAGTTCTTCTTTAACAATTTGTTTAAATTTTGAGTTCATCCTCCTTTGCAGTTGGCAAATGGGTCGGCATTATTATTTGATGTATATATGGTGTGCATCAAAAGAGTGTAGATTTGACTCAAAGAAGCTCAAGAGGGATAATGAGAAACTTAGATCAAGTGTTGCAAAGAGTGCATGGGGTCAAGAATCGACTAAATATTGAGAGATCAGGACTGTCAAGCACAAGGAATGCTTAGTAAGATTTTGTTTGAAGAAATATCTAAGTTCGAACTTTGTTAAGGATTCTAGGGTCGCACGGAGTGCATTGGAGGCCAAAATACTCAAAGGAATCAAGATCAGGAGAGATAGTGACAATATTCAACAGAAGGGATGAAATCTAGTGAAGATTGTGAAGTGACGAGTGAGATCCCTTCGGAAGAAGTCAGGGTCACTAACAATCATTAGGTATCGAGAAGGTGCAAGGAGGTTACACCTTGAAGTCCTTCAAACTTTGTATGTTTTGATGTTTTTTTTTTGAAGGAGTTAAAAATCCCAAAGTTACAAAACCCAAAGTCAATTTGGACTGTAGATCCAAAGAAGGATATGTTTCAATGTATCATTTGTTTCGGAGAAGAAGCTATCTGGGAGGAAGGTTTAGTGCATCATTGAAAGTTGTTGAAACTCGAAGAGTGGACCAAATCCTAACCATTGGGTCAAGAGGAGGCATGGTGGAAGATTGATTACTTTGGAAGAGGAGCACTTGGGAGGGTAATCTTGGTGAGCAGTGGCATGAAGTGTGAACTACCAAAGTTACTAAGTCCTAAAAATAGATCTAGGTCATTCGTCTTGAAGGAAACATGTTTACAGATCTGATACTTCGGAGAAAAGGCACTCCAGAGGAAAGTCACAAATAAGAAGAATGAATTCCCGAAGCTCGTAGATCCAGAGTTCATCGTGACTGTTGAGTTTCAATGAACACATGTTGATAGATTTGGAGATCCGGAAGTTAGATATTCTTGAAGAAAGATGAGGAGAGGCTATTGACCAAAATTTTCCTGAATTTCCAGAAGAGAGAGAACAAATCCTGACGTTGGTTAGAGGCAGACACATGGAAATGGATATGAAAATCTAGGTATTGTCCATTCTGGGAGGAATTAGAGCATGGGTCCTTGTATGGAAAAAGTCCCGAAGAGCATAGTAAATTGAGGTCGTTGATCGACTAGAGACACATGGAGGGTGGAGACCAACTACGAAATTTTGATACTCCAGAGGAAAAGGAGAACTCAACACTCAGAACTCTCGAAGGTCAAAATTTTGAAGTTGATTGCCATTGTTGGTTGGTGAGTGAACACAAGACATTGATCTAGTATGAGGATATTTCCCCCATTCAAAGTTCAGAGGAATTAGAATCAAGTGCAGCAGAAACTTCTGAAGCCTGAAATCCCGAAGTGAGGAAGGGCAGAAGTTTAAGCCCACAGTTTTTCAATTAGGATCATGTGTAGGACCCTGCGGGTGTTCCGAAATTCCCAAAAACAATATTGTGCCCAAATTTTACGACTTTGACCTATGGGTACAATTGTGAAGGTTCAACATGAGCCTGTGAGATAATTTGGCTTCCAAAGTTGATTGATCCTTGACCATGAGGTCATGCAGCTCCAGGAGTGTAGGGGGTCTGCATCAATTTCCTAGGATAATCTTTGTGTTCTATTGCATCTGTGATTTTCTATATTTCAATGATCCTACTGCAGTTTCTATTGGATTAAGTAATTGTAATTGTGTAACTAGAAAATTTAAAATTTCAACATGGTATCATAATAGGCCTGAATAGAATCCAGTTGTAGATCTAGAATCCTAAAAGGGAATTGTTTTCATTCTAGAGACAACCATCGAACAAACCAAGACCATCAGAAGGCAGGATCACTACCGGAACAAAGATCGATGAGAATTTATATGGAGCTGATAACTTCAGGGCCTGGAAGTACATAGTAACCCTCCTTCTTGAAGAACGTGAACTGGATAAGTTCATTATAAAAGAGGTTCAAGAACCTTAAGGAGATGAAGCTAAGGAAAAATATAAGAAGGGCATGGTGAGAGGAAAAAATATTATTGCAGACTCCATTAAGGACCACCTTATCCATCATATATCATCATTATCTTCTCCAAAGAAAATGATGGACACCTTAACTCATCTGTTTGAGGGAAGCAACATAAATTGAAGAATGATTATGAGATCTCAGTTGAAGAATGTGAAAATGTAGAACTCAAAAACACTTCACTCCTACTTCTCATGAGTGAATCAAATCAAGGAGGAGATAGAAGCCATTGATGACTTAGTATAAGGAGAATATATGGTGATGACTACCTTGAATTTCCTCCCAAGGTCATATGATGCATTCATCCAAAGAATTTGTTCAAGAAATAAGTTTCCCATGTTAAGTAGGATTTGGGAAGATTGTAACTAGGAAGAAGCTAGGCGAACTAAAAGAGAAGAAAAGATGCCAGATGAAGATCGATCCCTAGCCACCCACACTGGGAAAGGGAAGAAAAATAAGGAGCATTATTTATATAAGAAGTTTAAGATGGGTCAAAGAGACAACTGAAAGATCAGATGTTACTATTTTCAAGAATTGGGACACCTTGTTAGGGATTTCCCCCTCATTATGGAAATTAAGAATAAGAAAGAAAGTAAGAGACATCAATATCACACAGCTGAAGACAATGAGCCTCCCCAGAAAGTTGTAGAGAAAGATGAATCAAGTGATGAGGATTATGTTCTTATCTCAACCCTCATAGGTATTGTTACTTATGGAAGTGACACTTGGTTGATAGACAGTGGTGCTTCCAAGCACATGACATGCTATGAAGACTCCTTATCTAAACTTATTCATAAAGATTCACCTCACAAGGTGAAATTGGATGATGACTAAAAGTATCCAATGAAAGGTGTTGGAGAAGCTTCCTACAAGTTAAACTCAAGAAATCCAATGAAGATGAAGGAAGTTCTCTATGTTCCAGGTTTAAAAGAGAATCTTCTCTCAATTTCAGCATTAGACAAGAAAGGATTTAGAGTAGCATTTATTGATGGTCAATTTCTTATGTGGCTTAGAGGGAAGACCCTTGATGATGTAGTAGTGATTGGAGTTGAAGAAGGAGGACTCTACAAATTAAAAGGAAATTCAAAATCCTCAATGGTTCATGATATTGTGAATCCCAGTGAACTATGGCATAGGTGATTTTTTCACCTACACTACAAATATCTTCCGGTTGTGAGAAAAATGGTGACAGGTCTTCCAGAAATCCAAACAAAACTAGATGGTGTGTGCAAAGGATGTGCAGAAGGAAAGGATGTGAAGCACTCCTTTCCCAATAGAGACAACAGAGCCAAAGGATTTTTGGACATCATCCATTCAGACGTATGTGGACCGATGTTGGAAAATTCACTAAGTGGGTATGTATATTATGTATCTTTAATTGATGATTACTCACGTAAAACTTGGATTTATTTGTTAAAAGAAAAGAATGAAGTTTTGGGAAAATTAAAAGAGTTCAAGGCTCTAGTAGAAAACTTGACAGAGAAGAATATACAGACCTTTCAATCAAAAAATGGAGGTGAATTCACCTAAGAATAATTCAAGGAGTATTGCAAGGAAGTTGGGATTAAGAGGGAGATGTTTTCTCCCTATAACCCTTAGCAGAATGGAATAGTTGAAAAGAAGAAACGGAAAATAATGGAATAAATAAAGGCCATGATCCATGAGAAAGATCTTCCTATGCATCTGTGGGAAAAAGAAATGAAAGCGACAATGTACGTGAATAATAATAGTCCCCACAAGGTGCTTGAAGAAAAGAGACCCGAGGAAATGTTTTCAGGAGAGAAGCCATAAGTCATCCATTTCAAAATATTTGGATGCCTTTTATTTGTTTATGTCCCTAAGGTAAAAAAGACAAAGTTGTACCCTTCCAGACAGAAGGGCATATTTGTTGGTTACAATGACACATCAAAGGCTTACATGATATATGTTCCTGGTCACTGGAAAGTGGATATTAACCAAGATGTAACCTTCGATGTGAATGCAACTTTCAGTATATAAACATATCTGTGTAGAAGAGGCACATGAAGAAGAGAATGAAGTTCCTAAAGTTCCAGATGCAATTGAACTAGAGGAAGTCATTCTAGAGGATCATAGAACCTCTGAAACCAGCCGAGATACCTTCTTGAAAGAGAGTACCAGCTTGGGAACAAGATCTTATCTCATATGCATAAAGATTTCATGCCCTAGAGAAATATTTCAGGGAACGTAAGAAGTTGAAGTTGTATTCCAGCTACATGGCATGCTTGTGTGACATAATGGATGAAAAACCTTCCAGTTATGAAGAGGTTGTAGAAAATCAAGTATGGAAATATGCAATGGCAGAGGAATACCAGTCCATTATGTAGAATGATGTCTGGGATGTGGTTCCCAGATCAAAGGAAAAATCTATGGTGAGTTTTAAATGGATCTACAACATGAAACACGTAGTTGATGGGAGTATTAAAAATATAAGGCAAGATTTGTGGCCTGAGGTTTCTCTCAGAAGGAAGGGATTGAATATGAAGAAAATTTTTCTCCTGTAGAAAGATATACCTATATCAGGAGTATACTTTCATTGGCTGCAATGATGGAATGGAAGGTGCACCAGATGGATGTAAAGAGAACCTTCTTGAATGGTGAAATAAAAGAGGAAGTTAATGTGGAGCAAGAACTTGGATTCAAGACACATGACATGGAGACACATGTGTGCAAATTAAAGAAGGCTTTATATGGATTGAAGCAAACACCCAGAGTATGGTATGGTAGGATTAAAATTTTTATGATGAGCTTTGGTTTTACCAATAACATTGTAGATCCTAACATTTACTTTAAGGTTGAGGATGGTGAATCAGTGATTCTACTGCTATATGTAGATGACCTATTTCTAACAGGTGCGGAAAATCTCATCACTAAATGTAAGAGAAAATTGGCTGCAAAATTCGAGATGAAATATTTAGGAATGATGCACTACTTCTTGGGACTAGATGTTTGGAAGAGATCAGATGGTATTTTCCTAAATCAAGGAAAATATGTTGTGGAAATATTGAAGAGGTTCAAGATGTTGGAATGTAAGGTCATGGTTACCTTGATGGTATCAAATATTAAGTTGTTGCAGGATACAACTTCAGATATTGTGGATTCTACCTTATACAAGCACATAGTGGGCTCGTTGATGTATTTGGAAAACACAAGACCATATATATGTTTTGTTGTGAACACCCTGAGTCAACATTTGGAGAAGCCCAGACATGTTCACTTGGTTCCAACAAAACATGTGTTGAGGTACCTTATATCATGGTATCTTTTACAGATCTAACCATGAGTTTGGATTGCATGGATACTCAGATTTAGATTGGGCCGACAGTATTCTTGACTGGAAGAGCACTTCCATATACTATTTTAGTCTTGGCTCTAGTATGGTCTCGTGGAGAAACAGAAAGAAATCATTTGTGGCACTCAATACGACTGAAGATGAGTATGTGGAATCATGTGCAATGACCAAATAAGTAATATGGCTTCAGAAGCTAATGTCTTTGTTATTTGGTCTTGGATTGGAGGTGACCTGCATTTTGTGTGACAACCAGAGTTACATGAAGTTGTTGAAGAACTCGTTGTTCCATGAAAAGTCGAAGCATATTGAGATCGAATAGTACTATATCAGGGATATGGTACAGAGGGGAGCAGTGAAGATCTATATCATTACTACCGAGGATCAGGTTACATATGTGTTCACCAAGCCATTGTTAACGACAAAGTTTGAGTACTCCAAGGAAAATATTGGCGTGGTTCCTCTTCAAAGGGAGTGACAAGTGGAACTCATACATCATGAAAAAGGGCTAGCACTGAGTATGGAAAAATATCATCCAGCATGAAAAAGGATTGGGACTGAGTCTGGTGGGTCTCATCCAGCATGAAAAAGGGTTAGCACTGAGACAAGAGTGCACATGCTCAGGTACTGATGCATCCCAAGGAGTGGATGTCTTGGGGACATGTTTTAGATATTGAGAGCTACCCACAGACCTTGGTTGCATGGGTTGAATTCATGTTTCACTATGGATATCCGAGGATGTATAAATTTGCATGTTCAACAGTCAATGAATGTGAGCTCATGTGGTATAATACTTGGAGTTTGAGTCTGGAAAGAATACCTTCCTAGTTAAGAGGGAGTGTTAATAATTTTGGTGTAACTACGGAAGATATTCTTGTATATTTGTTTTAGTCAAACCTTTAAAAGGTTATTATAATTATATGGTACAAGTCCTCTCAACATACATCATTATATTATTGGTATTTTATTTATTACGGGTTAGTTAGGTCAAGAGTCATGTCTCTTCATGAGACATTGTTGTGTATAAATAGATGATAGGTTCCTCTCATTTGGACACACACTCACACACTTCTCTTGTGCATCTTGGAGCGCATAATAAGGTCCATGGAACAAGTCTTGGAGACTGGTTCTTTTGGTGTTTTGGTCTTATTCTTTCTTGGAGAGCTATAGCGCATCATTGTACTGGTTGAAGAAATCTATATTGAGGATTTTGGTTGTTGGGTTTTCTCCCCCACGAGGGTTTCCCGGGATAGTCTTTTTTTTCTATTGTATCTTTGATTTTCTATCTTTCAGTTATCCTACTATGGTTGATATTGGATTAAGTAATTGTAATTGTGTAACTAGAAAATTTAAAATTTCAGCACATAGGACATGTCTTAACCATCTCATTAAATTTTCTTTTGGCTCTGGTAGCTAGTTACACAAACCCATATTTTCCATGCTTGCTTATTAGAAATTGAAATCTCTCCACCATCTTAGGATATATATAACTATGAATAGCTCCTAAATCAATTAAAATTTCAATGGTTTGGTTGTTGATCATACCTTTCACTTCAATCATGTGTCAATGAAACTCAACTTGCTTGTTGCCCAGGGTACATTCTTGACCATGTCCTCCATTTTTTTAGCTTGATGTACATTGTGAACAACTCTCACTTTTTTACTTCTGTGGGGACAATATCTATACATATGATTTCCCTGACAACCCCAACATTGAATTAGTGGCTGCCTTGGAATTTTCCCACCTGTCTTAGTCATTCTAGTCTCTCTAGAAGTTGGCTTTCCTTGAGGACCATTTCTAAAGAATGGTGGCTTATTCCCCTTCTTCCTCTATTCCATATTGAAATTCTTCCTGTATTCCCAAGATTTTTGGAAAGTTGTCTTTCATTTATGCTGATCATGTAGGAATTTAACTCACCTTATGGTCTCCTCCAAAGTTTTGGCATCATCATATTGTATCTTATTACTAATGAAATATGGAAACCCACTCAAATAACTCTGAATCTTAATTGTCTCATCCTTGATGAAGGAGACATAATTCAATAGTTCTAAAAACCTTATTTCACATTCATCAATCGTCATACTTCCCAGCTTGATTTCAAATAACTCTTTCATTTTCATGTCATAGTATCTCTTAGTCAAGTATTTATTTTCAAAATACTTCTTGAATTCCTTCCAAGTAACATTTTTTCTCTTTGATGTGTTGCACCTGCAAAATATGATCCCACCACATGGATGTCCTTCCCTTGAGCTGATAGATAACAATTCTTCCTTCTAAATGTGAGTAATACTTATACAATTGAAAATACTTTCTCATGCCTAGCAGCCATGTCTCGACATCTTCATCCTTATTTTTTTCACCATCAAATGTAGGAGGTTTGATTTTGTTCATTTCTCCTCATAGTTCGTCCACCCAAGACCTCTTCTTATGCTTCTTGATAGGGGATGAACTAGAGCTATTGTGTGTTCTCCTATTGGAATTACTTGGGGAGTGATGGTGATGTCTTCTAACACTCCTTGATATTCCTTTCTCATCAGGAGACCTATGACTTCCTGATTTTCTTGATCCATTCTCCTTATCTAATTTATTTTCAATTCTATCCAAGATTTGCATTAACTTCATGTTGAAGTCCTCCTGATGCTCCTTGGATTTCATAATCCTTTCATTATCATCTTTATGAATTTGGACATCTTCCTGCAAAATATTAATGGTCTCTACCATGTTCATGTTTTCATCCTTTCCTTCTCTATGTCCATTGGAGTTTGTTCCTTCAATAACCATATGGACATTCATCCCTTTGATATCATATTCCTGGATATAATCCCCCTATGTATCTTCCATTCCTATGCACTATGTGTTCATCTTGATCTATTCTAGTTGTTGTTAACTCTGCAAAATGTGTAGCCAAAAGAACTTTCTCAGGCTAATTGTTTCAACAATTTCATGAAAATCCGAACCATTCTTGTTCAATAATATATATGAGACTTCTTTATTATAATTTTTCTAAGAAATTGACTGTTCAAATCAATTTTCTAGGTGAACAGTTATGTTCTACTGTCCAAGATATTTCCACTGACTTATCCCTTTCTCAATTATGAGTCTTGAGATGAAAGTTATGGATATTTGAAAAAAATGTCTTTGAAAACAACAATTTGGCACTAGACCTCTTTTATTTCAACCAAAGTCTGATATGAACAAGGGATATGTCCAAGATGTTAACTTATATGCTCTTATCTAAACCTTCAGGACTTTAGGGCTCCAGAACTTTGGGATTTAGAGGATCTTACTACCACATTCCTTATTTCTCTGGAACATCGAACTGGCGAACTCTTTCATGATACATCTTTGGCGCTTCGGGGCTCCCGCTACTTCGGAGCTTCAGAACTTTGGGCTTCGAATGTTCTTCCTACTCCACACTTTGTTCCCTCCAATCGTTGAACTTGAAACTCCTAGAGAAACTCTCCCGAGCTTCACATTACAAAGGTTCTTGCATCAACATACACACATTTCCCCGAATGGCGAATTTCTGAATTCTTGGTATGACACTTTGGCGTTTCATTACATCGACGGTCCCCTACTTCGGGCTTTGGAAATTTAGACCACACAACATGGAAAGTTCCCCGAATTCCAAATGGGTGAACTACTTCGGTGCTCCGAGGCTCCGAAGCTTCTAGCTTCGAAAGATTTTGTGAATCCTGAATGTCGAATTGGTGAACTCTTAGAGTTTCATCAATAATAACGCACCAGGGGGTTCTACGTGGAAGAAATAAGTAGTTGAAACATGGCCCAGTCTGACAGGTGACACGTGTTGAGTTCCAAATTGCACAAAAAGGTCTTTGAAAATCATGAAACATGATGACATGTGGAAAGCATCGAGTGGGTCCACGTCACCCTAGGTGACATCATCATGCCACGTCACTCCGACATTCGAGGACTTCATCACTTCGGGCTTTGGAAGATTTCACACCCACCAATTTGATAGCTCCTGAATGTCGAAATTATGAATAGTTGTTCCCCGAAGCTTCAAGACTTCGAGAGTTCAGAGAATCCCACACTAGATCACATCAAAACACATGAACATTGAACTTCCTAATAGGTGTTCCTTGGAGCTTCGGGACTTCAGAACTCTAGGAAATTAGAACTTCGAGCTTCAGAGGATTTTTCTACTAAACACCACCCCACTCATGGACTATCGGATGCCCAAATTATGAGCACTTTATACTCTTCAGACACGTGTCCCTGAACATAAATGTGTCCTCATGTGAGACCATGTTTAGTTGGATATGGAGAGGATATATTTCCATCAAAGTAAATAATGGTTTTCCCCTATATAATATATGTTTGGACTGCAATCTCATTGTCGATACTCAATAGCACTGAGGGATGATGTTCCTAGTGTCGTGTATGGGTTGAAGAGAAAGGTATCCCAATGAGCAAATGTGTTACAGGGAAGAGTTTGGATGATGTGTTCAAGCGCATGCCATAATTTCCATCTCACATGGTGGAACACATGAAATGAACATATGGTGTTCCAGAGTCAATGCAAGTATGCATTATGTGGATTTGGCCATGATTATTGGCACATTGGTTTTATTTATTGGCAAAGTTGATTGCATGATGAAAATATTGGTGTGTTGATAATGCATGTACATTGAATGAGAGTTTCATTCTAGATAATATGATTAATTGTTGAATTCTACTTTTAATGTCAATAATTGCTAGAAATAATTGAATTGTTCGTAAATTGAAATTCTTAGATCATTTCATGAACAATTGAAAATTTTCATGAGTACTAACAATCTTGTTTGGTTTTAAGGAAGTTGAGGAAATTGCAGGTAGAGTAGTCTTCAATATGGAAATAATGTAATCCCATAAGGAAGACTGATATGTACAACTGCAAGAGCCAACCATAATGAGAATAAATCACATGCTGGGGAAATTTAGTTTTTCTGTATAAAACATATTTGATAAATTAGCGATTGAAAATTGTTATGATATCCTAACATTTTGTTTGGACGCATGAAAATTGAGAAAATTGCAGGAAGAATGGTCTTTCATATGGCAGGGATGTAATCCCATAAGGAATACTTATATCTATTATTGTAGGATCCAAACAATTATGAGTAGAAAACTCATCTTTGGAAAATTATGTTTTCTTTTGTAAAACACATTTGAAAAATTTTGATTGAAAATTGTATGATGATGTCTCATATTGAATGCATGCATATGATGCAGATGGGATGATTTACACATGTTATAGATTGCTAGTGAAAGTCTAGTAGCAAGATGGCATTCAATCACATAAGAAAACCTTGGCAAGTGATGGGTCGCTTGAGGAAGTGTATATTAGTGAAGGGCGTGCATGATCCTAGAGGGTGAGTACAACCACAAGAAGAAATTTGTTAGGCTTGCAAAAGAACCTGGTTTTCATACACAAAGAGTGAAATCTAGTGTGAGTTGTACTGTCAAAGAACTAGGTTTTCAGGCTTGAAGAGTGAATGCTAGTGTGAGTTTCACTGTCGAAGAAACATGTTGTTAGGCCTGAAGAGTGAACTCGTGTATGAGTTGCAATGTTTCACTGCAACAACAAGGTTTCTTATGGTTAATTCTTGGTATTTATTCCTAGAAACGACTTTCCGTTGAGGTCCCAGTAGTGAGATTCCTAGTTATCTATGCCAGAGAGACCCTCATAAACAAATGGTGCATCCTGATGGACTAAGAACAATGAATGGGTCAAATTCCTAAGGTGTTATCACCCAAATTTTTGATTTAAATATCACACATGCACAAATGAAGTTGTGCACACAGACTCCATGTTTTTTCAAAGTTTTGGGTGAAGAATGACTAGAATCATACATTGATCAAAGTTTTGTGAGTTTCTCTATAAATAAAGAATATTCCTACTAGAATCAAGAAAGGAATCATCAGGAAATATCCTCAAATGATTACTGCAAACAACACCACAAAACGTGGAACAACAAGAGGATGTATATCTAGGAAATTAAGATTTCCTTGATGAAAAAAACTTACATGGAATGCTGGCAGGTGCAAGAAGCGTGTGAGGCAGTTCATTAGTAGAGAGAGTGGAGCAGAGAAAGAGAGACAAAGCTAGGAAGTAGAAGAAAGATATAAAAGGAAGAAATCACAATAGAGTTAGAGTTAAATATTTATACATTGTTTGATAGAGTTGGAAAGTGTTGGATAATACATAGAGTCCTTCACGGAGAGCTCACTTTGAGCCTGCAATAATATTGTGTTTATTTTTAAATATAAACAAAGTCTGTCATAAGTCTGTAGTATGAAGAGATCATGCATTTCACACTATGTTATATTCCTATAGAGATATGTAATGAAGATATGAACCTCTATTGTTATTGAATATAGTTTCCTTGATGCATATTGTATGTTTGTGTTGAATGGAATGAAAGGAATAATAATAATGTTGTTTTTATGATATATTTGGGGTCTACCATGTCTTGTTGGGATTTGTGTGTGTATAGTTTTAATTCTTAGTCCTTATGAGTTGCTAGATATGAGTTACATGCTTTCCAACCTATATGAATAGTTGTATGATTTGATATCTTCCCCATCACAAGACCTTAAAGTATCTATGATATCCTCTACATATCAAGTGATACCTGCCTCAACCTTGGTTGATGATTGATATTCCAATGTTTTGGGGTTTTTTTGGTCGATTCTAGATGAAACCTGGGTATAAATCACCCAATGTGAGGAAGAACACACACAAGTGTGGAAAAATAATGCCACCAAATGGTTTTGCTGTCGGGACTTGAAATATTTAATGGGAATATGAAAGAAAGAGATGAGATGGAATCTATATAAGGAGGAAATTAAAGACTTGGTTTCTACAAAAGAACATAAGTTTTACATACAAGAGACACAAGGATTGAGGGTGAATGCAGAGAAATGGAAAGGCGAGTATCTCTATTATGATATGCATGATATTTTCTTTGTTGAATTTCCTTGTCTGTTGCATGAATGGATGAAAAAGAATACTGCTATAAATTTGTCTTTATGGTCATTGGAGCCAGTAGTTTGGGATCAAGCCACACTTGATAGCTTGAAGGTGTTAGATAATAAGTGGAATCAGGCTATTAATTTATGGTTTCCTCAAGTAAAGAAGAATAGATTATTTAATTTGTTGTGGAGTATACTTATTATTTAGTTTGTTGTGGAGTATACTCATTATTTAAGAAATCCCACTCTCGATCCTAATAGGATGATTGAGTAAACCCCCTAGCATTGGGGGGGGTTTCTTGCAAATATGAGAGAAAATGAGTAAGGATATGGATCTGTTGAGGAGGATCCAAAATTTGTTGAGAGGACGTGAGGAATGGAATGGACCCAGAAGAGGAGAGGAGAAAAAGATTCGAGAGATACGAAAGAAGAGTTGAGCTAAGAAGGAAAGCAGAGCAAAGGAGTAGAAAAGTGTTAGCCAAGGGTATGAAACGAGGGGTCAGGCCTAGGATGAAGAGAAAATAAACTGCACTAAGTGGTAGTGCAGAGGAGTATGTTGTGCCAGAAGGGAGCACAGATGAATAAAGGCCTGTGAAGAGGCATGGTGTAGAAGATAACAAAAATAGTAGTGATGGCATAGGTGATAAATTATGAACCCTTTGTGTTGGTTGTGGATCCTGATTATCTTCCTGATTCACAGATTTTTTTTTTCAGCCATGTTTATACCCCATTAAGACTATACACCCTGGAAGAATGTACACTCCTCCACATGGGGGAGTGAAGGGGGGGTTACCCCCCCTACGAGGTCCAAAGGAAAGTGGGGATTTGGGGGCTAAGCCCTCGAAGGAAAAAATGCCTTGTAAATGTATATTGTAATTTCATAGTAAATATGGACTATTCATTATAAGGTCGTAGATCTGACGGTATAAGTTATGTTAGGGTTTTTTTCCCCAGAGGGAAACCCTCTTTTATGAGGGAAATGTATTGTGGCTATGTATAATTATGAATGTTGTATTCTAAGTGAGGAGACTATGAGAGAATGAAGAAGAAGTTACACCGGGTGTGTTGTAGGTTGTATCCCTTCATTTGCTAGATAATAATAAAGGAAGGACTTGATAATTTCTATGGTGGATGTAGCCCACACTGGGTGAACCACGTATATCTATGCCTCTATTGTATTGTGTATATTTTGTGCTTTATTTCTGCATTTGTTTTATTTTATTGCTTCGCGATCCTTTTTTTATAACAACTGGTATCAGAGCGAAAGGTAACTCATAGGAAAAGAGGGTTCCTAGTTCAAGTGGGAGCAATGGAGGAATATGGAAAGTTTAGGGTTGAGAAATATAAAAGCCAAAACTATGAGTTATGGAAAATGTAGATGGAAGACTATTTGTATCAGAAGGATCTATTCCTACCATTGGGTGGAATAACAAAGAAGTCGACGACAATGAAATACAAGGAATGGGAGGTTATTGACAGAAAGGCACTAGGAACAATACGGCTAAGCCTGGCAGCACTAGTGGATTTCAATATTTTGAAAGAAAAGAAAACGAAGGAGTTGATGGATGCATTGGCTAAACTGTATGAAAAAACCTCAGCATCCAATAAGGTATTTCTAATGAATATATTATTTAATATGAAGATGTCATAAGGTGGGTCTGTTGCAAAATCATTTAAATGAATTTAATATGGTTACTAATCAGCTAAGTTTTATAAAAGTGGACTTTGATGATGAGGTCAGGGCTCTTCTAATCTTGTTCTCATTTCCAGAAAGATGGAATGGCTTGGTCATAGCTTTAAGCAACTCTATCTCAGGCTCAAATACTTTAAAATTTGATGATGTTGTTGGTGTTATCCTTAGTGAGGAAATGCGACAAAAAAGAACAAGTGAGACATGAGGTGATGTGTTAAACATGGATAACAAGAGACGAAAAAAGGATAGAGGAAACGGCTCAGGGAACCACAGTAATTCTAAGTAGGGAAGATCCAAATACAAACTTGGAAAGATAGAGTGATGGAATTGTGGGAAGAAAGGAAATTTGAAGAAATACTGCAGAGCTCCAAAGAAACAAAGAGATGGACAACATAAGAAAAATCAGGAAGCAAATGTAACAAGTGATGTGTTACAAGATGCTTTGATTCTTTTTGTAGATAATATTTTCAAGTATTGGGTAGTAGATTTAGGGGCTTCATTTCATGCCATAGCCCATAATAAACATTTTCTAGATTATGTTCAAGGTGATTTTGGACAAGTTCATTTGGGTGATGATGCACCATGCAAAATTGTTGGAATGGGAAAGGTAAAAATAAAGAAAAGGAATAGAAACCAATGGTTGTTGAAATAGGTAAGACATGTTCCATATCTAAGGAAAAATAATTTAAACAAGTGAATTGGAAAGTGAAGGTTGTATATCCATATTTATAGATAAGATGTGGAATGTCACCAAAGAATCACTGGTGATAGAAAAAGGAGAGAAGGTAGGTACATTGTATTTATGTACTGGTAATACTGACTCTTCTATATCTTTAGCTTCTATATGAGTGGATACAACACTCTGACATCATAGGCTTGGACACATGAGTGATAAGGGGATGTAGATACTTCAAAAAAGAAATTTGTTTCCAGATATTAAACAAATTGATTTGGATTTCTTTGAGCATTGTGTTTATGGAAAACAGAAGAGAGTCAGATTTCTCAAAGTCGAAAAAGAAAAGAAGAATGTTAAAGGTTAGATCTTGTGCATACATATGTATGGGGACTGGATCATGTATGATCTCTTGGTGGATCTCATTATTATGTTACTTTTATTGATGATGCAACTAGAAAAACTTAGGTTTATTGCATTTGAAAAAAATTTGTTGTTTTTGATACTTTTAAGAAATTGAAAGATTTGGTTGAGAATGAGACAAGAAAAAGGTTGAAGTGTATTAGATCATACAATGGAGGTGAATATTGCAGCAAGGAGTTTGATGATTATTGTTCATACCATGGATTTCGTAGAGAGAAGATAGTTCAAGAAACACCACAAGAAAATGGTGTGCCAAAAAGGATGAACAAGACAATCATGGAGTGTGCAAGGAGTATGCGATTGCATGTTGGTTTTTCCTTATAGTTCAGGGAATATGTTGTAGATACTATTGTTTAATTAATAAACATAGGACCTTCATGCTATTTTGATGGTAGAATTCCAGAGGCATTGATAGGTAAAAAGGTAAACTATTCTTTTTAGAAGACTTTTGGTTGTGAATCATTTGTCCATATTGATAAAGAACATAGAACAAAGCTTGATGAAAAATCCAAGAAGTGTACCTATATTGGATACAATGTTAATGATTTTGGTTATCACTTATGGGATTATGAAAATAACAAAATCATTAGGAGTAGAGATTTCATATTCAATGAGGTCATGTACAAAGATTAGTTGCAGGGAAAGAAACAAGAAAAAGAAAAACCAGAATACACAGTGATTGATGAGATCACTGAAAAAGAAATTCCAAAGGTATGGGAAAATAAAAATGTATAACAACAAGAGAAAAAGTTACCTCAAACTCCTACAAGTGTTGTTAGAAGATCTACCAGGTTAAGTAGACCCCCTGAATGATACTCTCCTTCATGGTATTATTTATTGTTGACTAATTTTGGTGAACCATAATGTTATGAAGAGGCAATGCAAGTAGACACCAAAAATAAGTGGGAGCAAGGAAAGAAAGAGGAAATTGATTCCTTGGTAAACAACCAAACTTGGAACTTGGTTTAGTTACCTGTAGGAAAAAAGGATTCAAGAATAAATGGGCTTACAAGTTGAAGGAAGAATATGGAGGAGAAAAGCGGTACAAGCTTGTTGTAAAGGGGTTTGCACAAAAGAAAGGTATAGATTTTGATGAAATATTTTCTCCTATTGTTAAAATGACTTCAATTAGGACTATTTTAAGTCTTTTGGTAGTAGAAGATTTCAATCTTGAACAGTTAGAAGTAAAACCAACTTTTGTCCTTGGGGATTTGGAGGAAGATATTTATATGTGTTAGAAAAGTAGGTGTGATCACTTAACCATAAACAATATAGAAATATTGTCACCCAATCATAGGTTGAATCCACCCCCGAGCACCTTAACCTTGATAGAGAGAATTATTTTAGAAGCAAAACCTAGGTCCAAAATCCAATCAAGGTAGCTTACCATTTTGCAGAGCTAGCATACCAAGCAGAAAGTCCAAACCATAACCATGATAAAGTCTAACCCTAAAAACCAAAAATACTAGTTGTAGTAGCTGCAACTGTAGCTACTCTCCAGACTTGCGCACTTACTAAATTTTTGCAGTGCGCACTAAATTTCTACAGTTGTGAGCTGTGTGTGTCCAAATGAGATCTGGAATCATGTATTTATACTGCCCTTCCTTAACTGTCTGGGCCAAATTCTCTTTCCAGAGGCTAAAAACTCAATATTAATTATTTTCTTTAGCTGAATTGTCTTCTAGGGCTATGTCCAATGCTTTAGGGTTTCTTCTTGCTTCCAATAATATTCTATTATTTTTAGGGTTACACTTGGAGGTTTAATACCTCCTGCAGCTACCATAATATTAACACTCCCTCCTAGATAGGGAGGTATTGAAGGAAATGGTCTTGAGAACAAACATACCATTCGACCAGTAGCATCATCATATCCCCACAAACTATCTCATGATTAAATCATGAGCACCATCATCACTATCAGCATCATCTGATATCATTGAATACATCATTTCTTGAAGCCATACTACATATGAGTAATCAGGCATGATGTTGAATAAGTCACACACTCCATAGAGTGATACAATAATTATTCCTCTAATCCAGACATATGTCCTAGAAGAATAATTGTTCCAAGAGATGCTGGAGGCCATGCCATAGGATAAAAGGACTATTCTTATAATCCAAACATACATCCTAGAAGAATAAATGTCCTGGACCATTTTTTGCCTCGAGAATGTCTGTCCACCAACACATTGAATATCTCTAGATGATAATAATTTCCAACACTACTGATAGTATTCATGGCAATCAGAACAATTCCATTCAGTAGAACACAACTGTGTATATCCATAGTAGTACACAACTACTATCCAATGATACACAACCACACCAAGTAGCACACGACTACTTAATTAGTGATGCTATTATCGGATAAATCGGTATATGCAGACATTAACAGATCTCCCTAGATCCACCTAGATCTAGAAAAAAATAGGACAGGACATGACACTTCCCCTAAGTCGTAATCATTGAATTTAACACTAAGGAAGGAATAAATGACATGAATTTAGGTATCGCTTCCTTATGGCTCTATTGTCCCTGCTTCACTTTGGTAGTCTTGAGATATCAGATCTGCAATGACACAAATCAACCGAGGTGAAAGAAACAATAATATATTCAATGAAGACTTAAACATGTGATCAAGGAGTTATGTAATAACATAAGAATGATTTTATGGGAAAGGGACATGCCACTATATTTGTATTAAATGAAAGTAGAAGATACAACCAGATCGCCTTGATGTCGCAAGATTCCTTTCGGTGGTCCTTTGTTCCAACACACACTTGCTCTACACTTGCATAAAGAAAATCCATTGTGGCTTGATGGACAAAAAGGAGGTCTCAAGCAGCAATTCAAACAGGATTCCTTATACAATTATGAATCTATTCCTTCATCAATTCTTTATTCAATCTTGCTTAACCTTTTCCTTGAGAAACCTTTCATTATATAGAAGAAAGAGATATGGTTAAAGGGATGAGGATGATCCCACTCAATCTAGGAAGTCAGTAAGATGCCAACCATGTGAATGCCAACTCATTTTCTATAAGATTCCCTTCTAGAACCTTCGTAACCTCTTCTCTTTTCCAAGCTTTGAAACAGGTTCGTACCCTACCTATAGAGCAGACTGCGAATAGTTTTCACTCTAAGTATAGGGTTGCCTGCGAGAATGAAGGATTTTCGCACTCTATAACACAGGCAACCTGTGAACTCATCTTAAAAATATGCTTTTTAGAAGAAGACAACAATCACTTTTCTCAAGAAAAAGGTCTTCATGAGAGCCTGGACACATAACCTGTAGAGACATCACTAGAGTGACCAAAATAATGTGTAACAGAATGCCCCCCAAAGTATGAGGCTAGAACTCATGATAGCTTAAATACTTTGTAAAATGTGTGTGTGTGTGTTAGAAACAAGGAGCACACCTAATTGGAAACCTACAAACAACCAAGCATCTGTAGAATATAATACCAGTTCTGAGGTAGGCATTCCCATGCTCGGATCACAAATGAATGAACTTATAAATGTAGGCCATGGCCACCAATCATACACCATGGATCCATGTCATCAAAATGCTACATAGCCACCAGGAACACACTGTGTATCTATGTTATAAGACTCAAATTAATACATAGCCACATGACATACAAAGTGGATCTATGTGTTGATACAAATCATAAATACTCCATCGCAACCTGGACCAAAATATGAGACCCAGGGTCTTCAATATCGTTGCCTGAAAGTATGAATCTACCCATGTGATTACATGTGTCGAAGTCGAACATGGTAGAAACCACTCGATTACCAGTCATTGGTGAAACCGTTAACAAGTGAGAGGGGAATCATCATTGATGTCAATGACTCCCAAGGTACCGAAGTACAATACGAACAAATGTGAATGAATGAGGTGAATTCGAACACTCGACGAAATCTCTCAATCAGGGACTGATGATGTGAATCCACTATCGAAAGAGAAGAGACCTGCCATTAAGGCATGCAGTTTCTAAGGTACTATATGATTTCTAAGTCTTATTCCTGGATAATGAGTTGGAGTCGGTGGAAAAAGAATCGTTAGAGGAGGGCCTTCCTATATCTCCCATCAATGACATGAAATAAGTAACAAATTCTGAGGGTTAATCAAAGTATGAATATGATTTGAAACAGACACAGGGAAGGGCGACATGGTAAGAATGGACAACTGCAGATGGCCGACTCAAAGGAGGGCTTTCTTGAACTTCTCTTGAACATATGAACGACATGACAAAGGAATTGGCAGCACTGACTCAAAGACGACCCAAGATATGACCTTGTAGCAAGTTTGATGAGAGACAAATGGATTTCCCAACCTTGATTCAAATGATGAATAGGGGGTGTCATGTTCAAGACCGATGCTCACTGCCATTAATACAAATATGAAAACACATCCCTTTCCCAAAATTTCCCCCACCATTTCTGGCGAGTACCTCTTTATTTTTACACAAGCTTGAGGAGGATGACATATGCTTGTTGATGTAATCTCATCCTTCAGATGAGTCCCTCGGAGTACATTTAATGAACCCTAGGAAGGAGTGGTTTGGTCCCATTACGGGTCTTTTGATGTTTGTTTAACGAGTCCAAGGATAGAAAACTTGAGGGTTTTTCATGCTTTGAGAGTCTGAAAAACACTTAAAGAGAAATCTCCTAGTTCATTTTTCATAAATGAGTTCAACGAGACCGAAAAAGGGATAAACTATCGCTCGTCGAACATTTTCTTCAAATACTTTAACGAGTGTTAAAAGAACAAGATCTCTTGACAATATTTTCATTTTTATGGAGCGTGAAAAGAGCTTAAAGGATACTCCCTTACATTCGTCATTTTCATGTTACCATGATGAGTACAAAAAGGAGAGAAAAAGTATACTCGGTTGCGTTCTCATGTATTTTCGAGCGCGAGAACGAACAAAGACTAAGCTCAAGGTTTTTCCTACAAAACCCTAAAAAAGTAGTCGTACATGTGATGAAAAGGAAAAAATACTCGTACACCATTGTTTGGACTTCTAACTCACTCTATATACGAAAAACCATACTCATAAGGCTTTTAGGGTATTAGGTTTTTTAAGCAAAGTAATAAAAATAATATAAAAAATCAACAAGAAATAGTAAAAAGTGAATAAATATGGGTGAAAAAGCCTTCGTTACCATTTCATTGTTACTTTGCCAAAAACTTGTCCAACATACCTCATTTTTCCCCAAATTTCTTTGCTTGATTGCGGGAGATACAAGTGATCATTGGGCAAATGGTTTCGGCCAACGAGGTGATCTCCTGATTTTCCAACTTTTTCACATATTAAAATTGATTTTTATGGGTAATTTTAAGTATTTGAATCCAATTTAGGGCCGGTGAATGTGCTCAGGCATTCTCGTAGGTGAACCATTCAGGACATGCGAGAAACTAAGATTCTCACAGGTGAGCTTCAGAGCACCTGTGAGAATCTCACACTGTATGCAAGCTTCACCTGCGAGGGCCGAAAGATAGATTTTTTGCAAGTTTTTACCCAATAGAAAATTATGCAAGAGGTTAAAACAAGTTGTTGACTTCCTTCTCATGGCTCCATTACAGGTGTTGACCATCACGATGTTGGAATGGAGGGAAAGAGAGCATGAGGAGGATGATGCCATTTCTGGGAATGATTCGGGTACAATCGCTACCCTCCGGGAATGTGGACTCTTAAAAATTTTTAGGATCCCAAGAATGAGAGCCCAACGTAGATTGTTAGAGTACCTGATCCACACATGGGACATGGATCAATAGGTATTTCATGTAGGGGTCCACACACTCACACTAGATATCAAGGATATATACTTCCTGATGGGATTGTCATGATGTGGGTACCATGCTACTTTGACTAGAGGCAGAGGTGGTGAGCTTCCTATGAGTGAGTATGTTTGATGATATTGTGTTCCTGAGGTGGAGAGAAGCATGGGTAAGGTCACCATATGGGGTTTCCAAAATCTAACCTTGCTAACTATCTTGTTTACCATCACACGCAAGGCTGGGAGCGCTGCTTCACACATGGATCTCTAGAGCTACTTCCAATATCCAATAGAGTGCACAAAGCCTTGGGTTTTCAACTGGTCAGATGCAGTTCTCTGCAGTATGAAGAGGTAACTGACAAAATCCAAAAGGGGTGACCTGAAGCAGTTCGGGTGCGGGTCACTTTTGGTGTCATTCTTCCTTGAGAGGGTCCCACTATTGTGTCTACAGGTAGACTGGAATTTACCTTCCCCATAGGATTCGAGGATGTTGAGGTGGTGTAACCTCATGGATCGGCATGTAGCAGGGCATATAATCCAGTATACCGATTCATTTTTTGACTGGTTGAGGCCCCTGATGTTGATGATCGATGACTAAGCATATGCTAGCTTAGATTTTCGAGGAAATCTCGATTTGGTTTTGCCGAAGGATGCTCAGTGGGGTGACTTAGGTAAGAAGTACACATTTTGTTCTTTTTTAATGTTTTTTTCGAATTTTATGATATAAAATGTTTTTTATGGCTTTGATCCAAGGACTAATCAAAAAAATTTCTTTTGACGACACAAATGTGGGGCCATATCGACCCCCAAGAACGTCTCCTATTTAGAGGCGAGGAGAAGTGGCCCCAGTGGCAAGATGGGATGTTGAGGACTACGAGGCAGTTGAACAGAACTTAGAGGGGTTGACTGGGGATGTCCCGGACATCGCTATTGGGGAGATCCCAAGGTGTTATCAGCTCCATACTGTGGGTGCATTTGACTCTCTTAGTTGACTGCTCTATAGGGTAGCTCGAGCAGTTGTATCTTATTGTGAATGTCATTTGTGATGATAATTGTAGAAGCCATGGGCTTCACATATTTTGATATTTTGGTTAGAAGTTTTTTGTAATTTTTGTTTATCCTTATATACATATATACAACTTCTACTAGCTTATTTTGTCTTTATGGTACATGTGATGTGTGATTGGATTTATAAATGTCTCAGATGTCTGTCTAACACATAATTAGCTAAAGCATCAGTCAATGTATTTAGACATCTAGGAATGTGTTGATATTCGATATAATTAAAATGATGTTCCAAGAAGCGAATTCATAGATATACTCGCAATAAAGTAGGACTTCGGATAGCATAGACATTACTTAAATATAGCACTACTAGCTACGAATCAAGGCGTATAAATAGGTGGTAGATACCAAGTGAAATAGCATTAGTCAACAACTCGATGACAATGCTATATTCTGCCATATTATTGGTTGCACGACTGAGGCACACACCTCGTAGATTGATAAGTTCATTTGTAGGTGTGTAAATTTCCCATGCAGCAGAAGCAAGGTTCTGAGTACTATGACTAGTGCCATTGGCGAAGCCAATGTGGGGTAGCAAAGAATCCAACATCTGGAAACCAAGAACAACGCAAGATAAGTGATCAAGGGCATAGACCAAATAACGAAAACACATACTAAAGTAACACACAAAAAGTATGATACAATAAAATACAAGCACTCATGCACATATGATCTTAAGCATAGTACTTCTTTAAGTACAACCCATTTCTGGGTTCACTCAAAGGGATACCATCGTAGTCCACTAACTCGTAAGCTCCTTTCTACAACACTCATGTGATGATATAAAGACCTCACCACATAGCTTCAAATTTTCTGGCTCCTAGCACATCTTGATCTTGTTCGTAAAGGAGAACCAGATCACCTTCGGAGAAAACGTGTGGCTTGACATGTTTGTTGTATTGGGCTTTGACACGTTTCTTTTGGGATTTTATAACTAGGTTGGCATTGCAATGGGTTTCACCTAGTTGCATGAGATACAACAGACACTTTTCTTCAGTAGAAGTATTTGGGAGAAGTTCGACGGCTAGCTTTAGAGAGGGTATCTCACATTCAATCGACAAGATGGGTTCTAGGCCATAAACTAACTGGAAAGGTGTAAACCCGGTAGCAGACTTAACGAATGTCCAGTAAGCCCACAATGCTAAAAAAACCATCGTGTGCCAACTCATTTTGTGAATCCATATCATTCATCGAAGCATGGTAGTGAGAACTTTGTTTATTGCTTCAACTTGGCCATTGGCTTGTGGGTAATAGAGTGTTGAGTTTTCATGGAGAAGACCCAACTTTTTGGTGAGTTCAGACCTCATGAAGTTTCTAAAGTGGCTACCATTATCAGTAATGATAGCTTGAGGAACACCAAACCGGGAAATGATGTGATTGAATATGAATAATGCTACGGTCTTTTCGGTATTGTCGAATGTAGGCATCACCTTAGCCCATTTCATAAAATAATCTATGGCTACAATAATATATCCATGCCCCCTGACCGAGTGAGGGTGACATGTCATGAAATTGATACCCCATTTCACAAAAGGACCAACAGAGACCATAGGGTGTGATCGTATTTTGTTGTTGTAGGTTTGGCAAGCATGGAATTTTTGGACAACGATTATACAATCGTTGAATAAAGAAGGCCAAAAATACCCAGTGAATAAGATCTTCTGGATAGTAGCATACCCAGACATGTGACCACCATATGCTCCAGAATGGTAGTTGTTCAAAGCTTTCTCGGCTTTGTCAAAGGTGAGGCATTAGAAAAAAATGGAGTCAATCCCATGACGATAAAGAGTATCACCAAGGATAATATACTGACAGGCTTGGTAACGTATTCTACGGTGGTTAGTGCTAGACAAATCGGGCCAGAAAGTATGAGTTTGGAGATATATAATGATATCCCCAGACCAAAAGTCATTGGAATTGATCAGAAAAATGGATTCATCGGGTGATGAATCCTCTGCTACATTTTCCGTCTCAGAACAGGGAAGGTCGCATATCAATTCGGCAAACACCAAGGATTTCTTGGACTTAGCATGTTCGAATTCTAAGTCAAACTCCTAGAGTATTACGATCCATTTGGAGTATTTTCCCCCTAGCAATTGGCATGTAAGAATGTGCTGCATAGGGTTGCAGTTGGAAATCACAATAGTCTTGAGTAAAAGGATATAGTGCCAGAAACGTTGAACATCTTGGATGGCGGCCAAGGCCAGTTTTTCAACATGTAAATACTTGGTTTTGGTAGTCATGAGACTCTGACTCAAATAATAAATGACATGTTCATCATGAGAATCATCCTCCTGAACAAGAACCATAGCAATGGTATAGTTTGAGGCTGCAAGATAAAGGAAATAATCAGGTGGGAAGAGTAGTGGGGTACAAGTTAAAGTCAGTTTCAAAGCTTCGAAAGCTTTGTTGGCAGTGGTATCCCATATGAAATCAGAACCTTTCTTGAGTAGTCGAGTAAATCCAAGAGTTAGCTCAGCATAGTTCGGGATGAAATGATGAAGAAAGTTTTCCTTCCCTTGCAAACTTTGTAGCTGGCGAAGTGAGGAAGGAGGAGGGAGATTGAGAATTGCCTTGACCTTCAAAGGATCTACCCGGATCCCTTGATGTGAAACAATAAATCCTAGAAGAAGGTCAAATTCGATGCAAAAAACACACTTGTGTGGATTTAAGCATATGCGGTAAAACCAACATCGAAGGAAAATGGCTCGGAGGTGTGCAGGATGATCTACATGGTGCATGGAGTGAGCCAATAGGTCATTGAGATATGGTTGGACAATCTGTTTTATATCATGAAATGAATAGGACATAGCATGTTGAAAAGTTGCACTGACATTGTTTAAACCAAAGGGTAGTTTATGGTAGGAAAAAGTGCCCCAAGGACAAATAAAAGCAGTCTTGTGCTAGTTGATGGGTATGATATTGATTTGATTATATTCGGAGAAAGCATCCATTAAAGAGAATATTTCACTCCCGGTGCAATCGTCGATGATCTGGTTGACGAAGGGGGTGGGAAAGTTGTCTTTAGGACAAGCTTTGTTAATATCCCTATAATCAATGCACACGCGGATTGTACCTTGTTTCTTGTTAACCGGAACAAGAATGGAAACCCAGTCATTTAGAGCCACAGGATAAATAAATCCATCTTTAAGAAGTTTTTCAACCTCAAGCTTGATAGCAACTGCTTTATGTGGGTGGACCAGATGAAGGTGTTGTCGGACTGGTTTAGTGCCCAGGTATGTCTTAATCTCGTGAACAACAATGTCAAGGTCAATACCCAACATTTCTTCATAGCTCCAGGTGAAGACGTCACAAAATTCTTGAAAAAGAGATTTATAGGTTACAATTTCATCATTGGAACACAAAGCTCTGTTGTGGACATTTTCAACAACTCCAGGTTTGATGGATATGTCGAGGGGGATGGTGGGTGAGATATTACTTAAGTTCCCTTCATAGAACAGATTGTGCGTAGACTCAGGAATGGTAGAAATGACCACAATGGTCAATGGAGTCGAGATCTGTTGGTAACTCTCAATGGTGTGTTGTTCCAGGAAGAGAATGGAACGATGATGTCCATCGTCCCAAGGAGTATCTTCAATGGACATAGCAGACATAATCATCTCGTCAGTAGGAAAAATGACGCGGAATGGATCCGGAGATAAATCACCAAGAGAGGGGGTAGAAGGGTTTGTTTATTGAATGGCTTGATAAGCAGACTCGATCAAACTCAAAGGAATTTGGTCACCATAACGAAGATGATCACCGGGGTTGGGTACTATCCACGGGTCATAAAACATAGGGGTTTCAAGAACAGAGGTGGAGATCATGTTGATCGAGGTGACAAACGGATGTGGAACATCGAGTGGTGGAATGGGGAAAGTACCCATCAAAGAGGAATCTTTAAGAAGACCCACACCGACGTTCTCATATCCAAGGGGGGTTTTGCAATGAAAGGGACGTTGCTGGTACATGTATCAGAGATTAAGATGGCCAATTCATCCACCGTAATGATTTTTCCTTGATGTGGGAAACGTACGACATGGAAAAGAAAGGAAACAACTCCATGCATGGAGTCGATCCAGCTACAGCCAGGTAAAAGGTTGTAATCGAGAGGAGCATCAAAGATGTCAACTTCAATGTTGACCGTTTTTCCTTCTAATGTAATAGGCAACGAAGGGAGGACACCGTAAGGCTTAAATCCAGAGCCATTAAAGGCTTTGAGCATGTTGTGTGATTCAGTTAAGGGAAGAGAGTCGATGGATTTCTAGTAGGCAATAGACATGACACACATTAAGGCACCCTCATCAATGACTGTTCGACAAATTTTTCTTGTCAGAGACAATAACTTGTATTTGGAAAGCGAGTTGAGGGAGTAACCTTGGAATATTATATTCCAAGTAAAAAATTATTAAATTGGTATCTGTAGGGTCGATTCCACCAATGGATATCAACAGTGCCTTCCGTTGTGTAGGACAACTCTGAAGGACTTCGAGAGATCACATTGTTGATGGTGCTTGGTCCATATCTTCCACAATACTATAGTTTTGGGCAGCACACGCATGAGGATTGAAAGCAGACTTTTGAACAACACCCTTTGGGAAGAACCATATCTAGGCTCGGTCGTTCAATATGAAGAGGACCATTGGTAGGTGGAGCTAAGAGAGATGGTTGGACCAATGAAGGAGGTATTTCGTAGACCTTCTCTTTGGAGGGAGAATAATCTTTTTCTCGAGTAGTAAGTGTGATGTCATTCTTCTTTGAATCACCTGTACACATTAGGACATAAGATGTATTGGAGGGGGAAGGTTGGTCATGAATGACCAATTGGGCCTGTTGTTGAGAAGGAAAGGGTTGTGACAACATGGATGGTGTGGGTGGTTTCAGGGTCCCTTGAAGGAACTTGTAACCTCGGTGTGTCTCGGACAATCCTTAGTGTAGTGATCATCACCACATATAATACAAGGGTATCGGGGTTTGTGCTTATCCTTATCGTCAACAGGTTGTGGTTTGGTATTCTCAGATTGTGGATTATTTTTATCCTCCTTATTCTTACCCTTCCCTTTTTTAGGTTTATTCTTTCTAGCGGGGGTAGATTGAACATAATTCATCTCAGAAGTTTTGCCGGCTAGAGGAGTAAGAGATGTAGCATGTTGAACATTAGAAGAAACATAATTGGGGTTGGTAGCAGAGGCTTGAGTGGAGTGGGGTTGGGCATGGAAAGTGCCAATCACACCATCATCTACATGAGAAGAAGCAAGAGTAGCTGAAGTAGCAGTAGTAGAAGGACGAGGTGTGTTAGGGAGAAAATCGTAAAGAGTACCTATTTGTGAGTAAACAAGGTCAAGGTATTGAGCACGACTGATTACCTGTTCTTCTATGACAACTCACCCATGGTGATGTCACGAGCGATGTCATTCATGAATGATTTCATAAACCACTTTGCCAGTAACTGATCGGGATGTTTGATTTTGATGAGACATCATCATCGTCTCCATTCATGGATGTGATCAAAGATATGAGTGGCTTTGGTTTGCTTGAAAGAACTCAAAATTTTGGTTCCCATTTCATATCGGATCGGTAACTGGTAGTGGCTGAGAAACTCCATGGAAAGGGTGTTGAAATCAATAAAGAAACCTTGTGGTAACTCTATGTACCAATTTGCAGCAGTACCCATGAGATTTCACTAAAAAAGATGTAATCGAATAGAGTCATCAATCAAAGAGTTGGATGAACACCAAAGGTGGAAAGTCATGACATGATTGTTCGGGTCCTCTCCTGATTTACCATCGAACTTAGGAATGTCGGAAGGTAGTTTGGCTGGTATGGTGGGCCATTGAGGAGAGTGATGGATAGGATCATTTAAAATTCTAAACAGATCAGGGAGATCCAGGGTGGCTAAGAAAGGTAAATGTCTATTCACATGGGGGTACTGGTGACTTTCAAGAAGAAGTCCCATAGGTATACCAGTAGGACCGTAAGAAGTTTTCATATAATGCGATGATCCGAGTAGATTCGTTTGTTGGTGTGGAGGCATGTAATCCATAGGGTTGTACTGGGTAGGGCGGTGCCCTTGAACAGGGGCGTTAGGTCCAATGTTTAAACCCCAAATGGAATTGGATAGACCTGAATAAGGTTGGCTTGTACTAGGGGGTATAAAAGAGTTTATTTGGGGTTGCTGCCCCCTAATTGATTGAGAATTATTTTGGATAAGATAGTTCCAATACTAGGCCAAGTATGCGGGGATGTTTTGTCCAGTGAGTGGGGTAGGTGGGGGTTTCCCTCCAAATGGAGGTTGTGTCCCAATTGGGATTTGATCTCCAGGGTGAAAATGTCCGCCAACAAGAATCTGGTAATTAGGTGTGAAATATTGGATGGTGCCACTAGGTTCGGTTCCTCCAACAAGAGGTGGAAGAGATCATCCTGAAAGGGGGTCGAGGAAGTGTCATAATAAAACCAAGAATAAGATGGTGTCCATAAGGAGTAGAAATTCTTGGAGTCTCAGATGGTATTTGTGTAGGAACGAGAATAGAAGAATTTAACACACGATATCCGGGGGGAAGCGTCAGGGTGGGTCTGGGTGAAATCGGTGTGCCAATGGGGGTTTAGATATCCATCACATTCCCAGTGTGGAGGTTCGTAGTATCGGGGATAATTGTATAATGGGACATTTGAAGGGGGATAGTCAAGATGTGGTCAACTAGTTGAGCATCCGAACCAGGGAAATAATAGGTAGTAGTAAACGGTATTATGTCTGGATTGGATGTTTCGGGCGGCTTAGGTGTAACAGTGATATCAACGCCTAATCCTGACTAAATATATCCCATCTAAATATGCTGGTATTCCAAAAAGGATCCTGACCTTCAGGGCCTGTGAAAGGTCCGGTTGGTAATCTAGAAGATTCAACAACATCTCCGGATGAATTCACTTGAACGATACATCTCACAGATTCAGAAGGAAGTTGCAAGCCCTCTAGAGAATCTGTAACTCAGAATTGGTCTAGAGAGTTAGTTCTTTCCACTCATGGGGTGGCAACATCTTGGACTTCACTTTGTTGAGGAGATCCCTCCGATGACTTGGAAGGAAAGGGTTGAGAACCTTCCAGATCTTCTGGGGGTAGTACTTTCATTATACACGAGTGGCGCTGAGGGTCAATGGTGATCGAGTTAAAAATTCACGAAAGAAATTATATGGCCAATTTATGGAAACAAACAACACGTGCTAGTAAAATCTAGGAATCAAGACCAATCAAACAAGGCCTTTCTATTCTGAAGTCTCTAGTTGGTGATGAAATCCAACGTCACGACATCAATATAAGAACGGGCTAGGCTAGAGTGGAAAAGTTACGTTGACAACCTGCTTAACAAACTTACACCCTGGTGCAAGCTCCCACACATAATCGTGGGTATACCCTCCAAGAAGCCCAAGTGAGTTTGGCGAACGTCGATTCTAGGTACCGTGAAGACTTACCCCTCCACAGGCACCTTGTGTACGACGCTAAGAAGATAGGCTACTAAAGTTACCACAAACAACAATGATTCCTGGGGGAATAGTCGACAGTCTGATCCACACGCAAGGGCAGGGTATCTAGCCCAAAATCAACTTCAGAGGCTTCCACTCATCATTGTGGGTATACCTTCAAGAGACCCCCGTAATACATGCAATATTTACACCGAGATCAACAAAGAAGGGCGAGTAACTCTTTCAATATCAATGAGACCTCAGGTTTGACCCTTGTGTGAGAAGGGCTTCCCAAAACAAAACGTTGCAAATGGAATTTGACACTCCTTATCACAAGATACTATTGTGTGTTTTGCGCTTTGGAGAGTGTGTCTCACTACCTATTCCAAAGCTCTAGCCTAGCTAATGTTGGTGCAAAAGAGCCTTAGAAAAATTTGCTAGTTGAATTTTAAAGAGCACAATATTATTAAAGGTTGTTGTTACACAAAAAGGAGACAGAAATGAAACCAATGTTGTGTAAGACTCTGACCCAACAATGTGTAAATAGAGATGAATGATACAAATTTTCATTTGATGAATTCTATCTATAGGAGGGAAAGAAGAGTCTTCTGGAACAATGTAAACTACGATGTATGATCTGTCTTGAAATGTAATATGAAACAATCATGAACAATGCAAATTTACTATTCATTCTCTTTCAATATTTGAATGCCAATATTTTTCGAATAAATGATTGCTTAAATTTTTTTTTTTTAATTTTTTATTGGAAACCAAGAAATAGGGATGGAACTAAGAAAAAGTAAGCAACCAATGAAAATGAAATACTCAACAAACACCCAAATCAATCTTTCAATGAAGATAAAAATAACACATTGACAAGACAAGTCTCTTCAAATGCACATGGACAAAAATTTTCCAAGTAGCAAGCAATCGAAAAGTTCAATTAATCCCAACTTTTAATCCAATCGAAGGCTCTTGACCAAACAAGCACTCAAATTTCATAATCGAAGATTATACCCTTGTTAAGAAAAGGTCAAGAGGTAAAAATTGAGAAAAAATGATCAAGAAGAGTTTTCAATTTCTGAAAACTAATCATTCGCAAGATTTGAAGTCAAGAAACAGTCAATCACTGGAAAAAGAAGTTCTTCCCAGATAAACAAACAAATATGGGCATCAGAAGACATACAAATACCTAATCCAAAGTTTTTACAAGTGAGTTCACAGTCTGGTAGTGGGGTACAGTGAGAGAATTAGGGATTCTCGCAGCTTAGACATAGGCAGGGTGCGAGAAGGTCACACTGAATTGAACACTAGGGTGTGAACTTCACTGATTCTCACAGGCCACAGAAAGGTATAGTGCGAGAAGGTTTGTAATCAAGCAAAATTTGGAAAAAGGAGAAAAATTTTGAGTGAACTTCTAGATCCAGAGAGTCTATAAGGATCTCCTAAAGAATCAGAGATTGGTTGGGAATGAAGAAAGGTAGGTCAAGAGAAAATGGCCAAGAAAAAACCACAAAATGGGTTGTTTCCCTAGTGGAGTCACCAATTTTGTTATCGAATAAATCGATATATGTGGACATTAACAGATCTCCCTATATCCACCTAGATCTAGAACAAAACAAGATAGGACACAACACTTCCCCTAAGTCGTAATCATTGAATTTATCACTAAGGAAGGAATAAATGACACACCTTTAGGTATCTCTTCCTTATGGCTTTATTATCCGTTCTTCACTTTGGTAGTCTTGAGATATCAGATATGCAACGACACAAATCGACGAACTCAGTGAAAGCAACAATAATATATTCAATGAAGACTTAAACATGTGATCAAGGAGTCATGTAATAAAATAAGAATGATTTTATGGGAAAGGGACATGCCACTGTATTTGTATTAAATGAAAGTAGAAGATACAACCAGATCACCTTGATGTCGTAAGATTCCTTTCAGTGGTCCCTTGTTCCATCACACACTTTCTCTACACTTGCATAAATAAAATCTGCTATGGCTTGATGGACAAAATGGAGGCCTCAAGCAACAATTCAAATAGGGTTCCTTACACAATTCCAAATCTATTCCTTCATCAATTCTTTATTCAATCTTGCTTAACCTCTTCCTTGAGAAACCTTTCATTATATAGGAGAAAGAGAGATGGTTAAAGGGATGAGGATGATTCCACTAAATCTGATAAGTCAGTAGGATGCCAACCATGCGAATGCCAACTCATTTTCTATAAGATTCCCTTCTAGAACCTTCATAACCTCTTCTCTTTTCCAATCTTTGAAATAGGTTCACACCCTACCTATAGAGCAGACTGTGAATAGTTCACACTCCAAGTATAGGGTTGCCTGGAAGAATGAAGGATTTTTTCACCCTATAACATAGGTAGCCTATGAACTCATCTTAAAAATATTCTTTTTTGAAGAAGACAATAGTCACTTTTCTCAGGAAAAAGGTCTTCATGAGAGCCTGGACACATAACTTATAGAGACATCACTAGAGTGACCAAAATAATGTGTAATAGACACATAGTCACAACCAATGGAACACATCCACCAAAGTAGCATACATCTACTGTTCATAGACATACAGTCTCCACAATAATCATATCATCTGATATCAACATGCATAAAACAATATCATGATATAAACTGAGTCATCTGGGCCATTCTTCCACTCACATCTGTGAGATTTGGAAGAGCATATTCCCTTAGAAAGTAAAACATCAGCCATGGGCTATCTAGACTGTTATTCTCAAGCACAAAAGAATAATTTTCCTTGATTTCATAGCTTGGACCATTCACCTAACTAGGCCATTCCTCTGACACTAATCATAGTACAACCTAGATAGAATGAGTCTACCCTAGGGAATGCATGTCCCTGATTTATGAACCTGGACCATTCACCTAACTGGGCCATTCCTTTGACACTAATCATAGTGAAACCTGAAGAGAATGAGTCTTCCCTAGGGAATGACTATCCAGACCATTTCCTAATGGAAATGACTATCCTGCACCAACCTCCAAAAAGGACCATTCTTCGAAACTGATCACAACTGTGAACCTTGAAAGAATTACTATTCGACAATGAGGACCATTCTACATGGCCACACTCAGAGTGAATTCCAAGAAGAATGATTGTCCTATACCATTCCCCCACATTGTCTACAAGGGGAATCACTATCTATGGTACATCAACAATCTATTGGATGATTTTCATTACGAAAATGACTATTCGATCTAGACCATTTTACGAACTAGAAAATGCATTTCCATCAGAAATCTCAAACCACTTTTTGAACTGGAAAGGAACTGCTCATCCTAGACCATTTTTCGAACTGAAAAATGACTATCCATAAATCAATAACACATCATTGCTCCCTCCAAACCTAGGAGTAATCTCTTCATTTTTCAATAAGGAAGTTGTCTCCACAGGCTCCAACTTGTTTCTTAAGTACACAAAATTTTCATCTTAGACAGAGGTTTTACAAAAATATTTGTTATCTGCTCATCTGTGGAGATATATTGGGGAATCACTTTTCTTTTTTAGACTTCATCACAGAGAATATAATGCTTGATATCAATGTACTTCGGTCTGTCATGGAACACTGGTTTTCTCTGAAGGCTTCATAAAGCTCTGAACATTATAATATATCGTGGTCGAGTTCAACACTTATGTTTCTAGCTAGCTCATCAGATCGTGGCAAAGCTCAAAATGAAATATATCCAACTAGCACTTCTTCTGTCATCGTGAGGTTTTGCCATGGATTAGTAATCCATGATCTCAAACTTCTGAGTAATTATTTTGATACACTATCTCTGTTATATAAAGTTTTCACCACACTTCTGATGTATATGAGATACTCTGCATCAAGTTGTTTGAATCCATAGAAGGTATTCTTATATCTACCTACATGTGTCTCTTTCTGGTATAAGATTCTTTCTCACTTGCTTTATTTGGGAAGAACAGTCTTTTACATGTAAATTCCAATCCATGGATACTGGTGAGTTATTGTTATAGTTTTTCTCCCTCCTAGAAGAACCTTTGAATCTCACAATGCTTACATTCACAAGTCTTTTTCAAATTTTCTTACATACATTGTTCTTTATCATAAATTCCATTTCTTCTTCTTGATTTCTTCTAGTGGGTTCAAACCAAGCTCGTAGTCTTGTGATTCTTGGTATAATAACTGGTTGTTCTGGCTTTTCTTTATTTGTTTGAATCTTCATGTTATTCCTCATGTTTCTCTTTATCTCTTGGGTCCATGGAGTCTTCTATAGATTCCATGCCCTAAAGATTCCAACTTCTTCCTTTAATCATAGGATCATGGATGTAGATGGACAACCAAGGATACTTTAAGGAATCTTTTTCGAAGAAGACTTCTTCTAAAGTCAAACTAAACATGTGTTGCTTATTGTGGTTGTTATTTTCAATGGGAACATGGAAAGATACTTCATGATCCTTAATGGATCATATCATTAGGATTATTTCCCTCCTAATCCTTGCTTCACGCACGACTGCATGCTCTTCTTTTGGAATTTTGTAATCATCTCCCTCCATCTAAGAGAGTCCATTCTTTTGTCTGCATTCTTATTGCATTTTGCAAAGTGTCACAAGTCTTTTTCTAATTTCCTCTTGATTGTTGGCTTCTTTCTATTTTGACTTCTAAGTTTGATTCTGATTTTGACTTATCTAGGAGTTGTTACTTATATAATAGCTTCCATAGAAATTGTTAGCAAGGATTTTCAACAATACAATAGCTTATTGGCATAGTACACCAGGTATTTCCATGATGAGCAAAAAAGGTGATAGAAAGGATAATTTGGGAAATAATTGCATCACTTTAATCCATCTCTCATTGGTCTGTTATGGTAAATCACATCCAAGCAGTGTCACGGTAATACAAGTTTCCTATGTTCTTATAAAAGAGCTTCCTTGTGGTATTTTTTTAAGGTCTCCACTTCCGCCTTCTAGTCTCTCATCCCCACTAATTTGTGAAAACATGAATGCAACATTAGCACACATAATGGAATCTCAAGAGACACCACAGGGAAAAGATGGCAAAATGAACGTCAACGATTCTGAAAAACAACAGAGAATGTTTATCCAAATTTGTGCCCTCAATTAAACCATACCCTTCACTTTAGACACCCTAGCCCAACATTGAACCTTAATTAGGAAACTCTACGATGAAGTGGACACTCTCAGAAACTAGAACAATGAACTGTAGTAGAGATTAGAGCCGAGCGAGAGAGTTAGAGACCCACATCCATCTCCAGACAACACTCGTATTGCCTCAACAACATCATTAGCCTAAATCCCAGACGTCAACAAACCGTTGGATGAAGAACAAAGAAACTAGACATCTGGAATCTAGGATGGAACTGGTAGAAACTATTTTTCTTAGATAATAATACATGTTTTGCCTTTGTATTTGTATCTCTAGCATATATTATCGTCTATATACAGTTCATAGTTGCAGTAGTGTAAAATTTTGGAACAAGCATAAGGGAATCCCAGAGTCTTGTTGGAAATTAGGCTTAGTTCAACCTTTCTTGAAAAGCTATGTAATTTTAAATTTTTCTTTTGTAACTTAGTGGAATTGACCACACCTTTATAATAGAAAAATTTACCAGTTTCTGTAAAAAAGGAGAAAAAGAAAATTCATCTTTCAAGTAGCATTGGTGTCAATCAACCAATCATCTACCCAAGAAGCAAATGAAGTTTTGAAAAATTCTCCATTTATGTTAATATTCCAATGGGTAATGATAGAATGAGTGGGTCCAATAGATTTTCCTGTATATTCCTTTTCTTTAATCTTCTCTCATAGAATCCTACATGTTTTGGCCTCATGTCCAATCTTTCAAAAAAAAATGCATTGAAGGTCGGACCTCTCACCTTGATTATGCTTACTCTTCAATTTTTTGACATGTTCTTCTAGAAAAATATATCTCATGCCTTCAATCTCCAACTCTAGTCTTTTACTCTATCACCTTTTATCAAGGCTAATAGCTTCTTTGAAGAGTAAATAAATGGTCTTTCTCTTTGATCTTTTAGGCTCTGGTTGAGATAAATTTCCATGGAGACTTTTAGTAGTGTTGAAGGTGTTTTCTAGGATGGCGTGCCAACCAATAGTGTTGGAGGTGATTTCTGGCTAGATCGATTGTGATGATGATGATTGTGACTTGATCTGTGTGATCATGAGATAACATGTCTAGCTATGATGATGTTACCTGTAGATTAGTCTGCAAGACTGTGTGAGTCCTTCCCATACCATGTGAAATGGATGGATGTGTTTGAGACCATTACAGCTAATAACTCCCTAGCTAGGAGGGAGTGTTGATATTATGGTAGCTACGGGAGGTATTAACCTCCATGTGTAACCTTTGGCTAGAATAAAATATGATGAAAGTAAGAGAAACCTTAAACATATGTGTAAAAACCCTAGAAGACATGTTGACTCAGTAAAATAATTAATATTAAAGTATTATCCTCTAAAAGGACAAGTCGACCTAGAGAGGTGAAAAGCACCACTATAAATAGAGGGTTCTTGATCTCATTTGTACACATAATTCAAGTGGTGTGCAAGTCTAGAGGAGGAGTGAAACTGCAACAACTGCAGTTGGGAACTGGTTTTGGTCTATGGTTTGGGACTTTCTTCTTGGTGTGCTATCTTTGGAGAAAGGTGCACTATCTCTTGGTTATCTGTTGGGTCTAGTGTTGCATCCAGAAAATTTTTATCTAGCAAAGGTTACAGTGCTTAGGGGTTGTTGCCCACCTATGGTTGGGTGAAAATATTGTGATATTGTATATGGTTAAATGAGCACATTGAATATTTTAACAATTAGGCCAATGGGAGACTACCACATGGTAGCCCCTCATTAGTCCACATGTGCTTCTACAATCATGCCACATTTTCAATGCCAATTGGTCCAAGTCACTACTTCATCACTCGTATATACCTTCAAAATCATTGGTACGAATTTTAAAGACTTGCCACATGTCACCCTTATAGTGGTTCCATGTGGAACCCCCTTTTTGACCTTGTTTGAACAAAACTTTGAAGAGCCATAACTTTTTCATACGAACTTTATTTGAGATCTGTGTAATGAAGTCATTTTTTAGAGCATTTGAGATGATCAATTCTTGAGCATTCTCAAGTCCACCTAGATCAATCCGCAACTCAGGAAGATAGATAGCATTATGAAAAAGAAAATTTGGGAATATGGGCAATTTGAGCCTAATGGTGTCGATTCCTATGGGTTTGAGATTGGATCTATTTGCAAAGTTTATTGCACCATCTACATTTTATTTTAATTCTTCAAAAGACTCTCTCTGAAAATCCATCTTTCAAGTAGCACCGGTGTCCCTTTGTGGAGGGGGTCCCTTGTCCCATAAACAAGGGGGTCTCATACAACAATTTGGTGTTTTGCTTGAATGAGACCTTAAAAAAGATTATTATTATTATCATTATTAATATTATAATTATATTTAGCTTGATAAATATTATATTATGAGAAGACTAGTTTGAAATTTTATATTATTTAAAATAAAATATGGAGCAAGTCATTTCAACTTCTTAAAATTGGCCAAAGTTATATGGACAAAGTTCCCATCATAGAGGTAGAACTCTAACTACCATATTTGGGGCAAATTTTACCTAAAAAAAAAGGAATGGTATGAGTGCCCCATATCCAACCCAAAAACCTTATAGTTATGAAAATCCTTTCAATATATAGAATCTCCTAATAAAATCAACAAATTGATCATTCTTAGTAATTAACCATCACAAATAAAAACTCATGGAAACAATAATAACCCATCATTCCTAGGAAAGTTTCTCAAAACCTGCATTAACCCTACAACTAAATGTGCATTAAACCTACAACTAATCGTACAATTACTTAACCATTAAAACTAAAAGACCCACTAAAACTGTCTTAATTAGATCTTAGTGAACGTTAATCATCATCATCATCATTATTATGAAAATGAAGTTTTTTTTTTTTTTTTAGTATTACTTTATGAATGAAGTAATGTTATGTTTGTATTTACTAAAATCTTAATTTTGTGTCTCTTTTATATATATAATAAATTATATTTACTTGAATCTTAATTTTGTGTATAGGGGAAGGTCATTCTTTCATTGATGGGAGAGAAAGAATGAAGATTTGGAGAAGCAAAATTATTTCCCCCCTTTATTCGAAATTTTGGGTAGTTCTCGGAAGAAAATAGCGAAAAAGATTATCCATAAGGTCTTTACTAGAATCTTAAAAGATTATCCCTAGGGTCTTTACTAGAATCTTAATCTTGGTTATATATATATATATATATATATATATA
>JZKD02S1382609.1:635606-651899 GCA_000966675.3 Picea glauca | reverse complement strand
ATATGTATTTTTAATATAGTTATAAATATTTAAAAAAATAAACATAATAATATGTGAATAATAATAATTTTTTTATCCAAAACTTTCTTAAATAATTTATTAAAGTAAAAAATGCAAAAGGTCCAAAATTTGACTTGAAATCAAGGCATAATCATTTTCAAAGATGAAAGGTATAAGCTAACTACAAATGATCTATTTGTTTGTATTTATGTTAGATAGGAGCACTAGGAAGAAGGAGGTGAACATATAGTGAGATGATGGTCAAGGTGGAAAGAAGGAGATGAATATATAGTGAGATAATGGTCAAGGTAGGACTAGAGAATCTAGAATTAAAGTTTGAGGGCCTCTTGCATATAAAGAGTTAGACATCTTTAATCAAGATACTAGAAGAAAATAGAAAGTTCACATAAATTTATAGATAGATTGTGAAATTGTGTTTAGATTTTATATTAAAGTTGTTAGCAAAAAATAAATCTTAGTTTCAACATCTCAAATAGTGCACAATTGATACATCATTTTTTATGAATCAATCTAGTGCTCAACCTCTACCCAAAAATGATGTGAAACTACTTTAAAAAAACTTAATAAAATGTAGAGGGAACAAATTTAGAAATTTATTATTTACAAAGATAGAACAAAAAGTTATCATGTCAACTCCATGAAATTATCTCCATAAAGAACCAAGTTCTAGCACAACCTTCCTAGTGGATCTGTACAAAAAAAATTGTATATAATATCTATAAATGCCTTATGCAAAATGTTCTTCTTCGACTAGTGTCTAGTAGGTAAAAGGTGATCAAGTGGATTAAGTGAATATTTATACAGGAAATGGTGTTTTATCACGAAAAATCAGAGGTAGAAAAATTTAACATTCTTATCATTAATTATGAACATGTATGAAAAATAATAATGAAAACAATAAAATGTAATGAACAATCCATTTTTACAAATGAATAATATTTATTTTGATTATATATTGGATGTAAATTAATTTTATAGTTTTTTACAAGATCAAACATTGATATATATAAATTAATTTTATTATTTTTTTTACAAGCTCAAACATTGATATATATAAATTAATTTTATAGTTTTTTACAAGCTCAAACGTTGATATTGCAATTTTTTTTTAAGCTAGTAGTTGCAAGGCCGTCTATTAGCTGAAAACTGATGAGTGCATAACAGTAATATCTGAAAATGATGAGCACATAGCAGTTTCCCCAGAACAAGAGATGCCAAAATAGGAAACCAGATCTGGAGGAATTCTTCCTCGACCAAAAAAGGGACCCACTTTTCTAGACTCTTTGATGAGATGGAGTCACTTGTTTATTGGCGCGAAGCGAAGGAGTTTCGATCCTCCTTTGGAATGCGCCATAAACGCTTTTCTGAATCCATACTCGTCGAAGAAAAGGACAGGGTATGTCGAATGCGAGAAGTCCCCCAAGAGGAGTTTCTTTTTCTTTTAGATTGTGCTCTCCCTAGGCATGGCGAAGGCGGGTGGGAGAGGTTCTACAATTATTGACGGATACAATGTAGCTCTTAGAGGCCAGAGCTTAAGACTAGGACAATTTGCGACTACAACACTTTGTTCCGGAATGAGAGGTGGAAATACTGAGCTTGGACGAAGTGCCTATAATTAGAAACGAGCTCCAGAACTATCATTAATAACTCTGCCTTATGTTAGAAAAATATGTGGTTCATCCAGTGTGGGCTACCTCAGAAATTTCTAGGTCTTTCCTTTATTATTATCTAGCAAATCAAGGGATACAATTCATATTCCTATGCAGTCGCAATACAATTCCCTCATACATAAAATAGGGTTTCCTTCTAGGGAAAAAAACTCCAACATAATTTCTACTATCAAATATGCGACCTTATAATGAACGGTTCAAATTGAGTACGGAATTACAATATTTGAATTGTATTAAAAAAAAAATGAACCCCCTCAATCCTACGGTTTCTTTGACTTTCATATGAATTAGGAAGATAATCAAGCTCCACACCAACACCTTAGTTGTTATGATGTAGCTTTCCATTACTGCAACCTTAATTCTTTGCAGGTCGGTGGTACCAGAGGAAGGTGGGGATAGGATTTCAACCATTGGGTCCCATTGATGTCGCACCACCCCTTGTGACCACGTAGGAAAAATATTCCCATGTTTCAGTTAAGATTGACAAAAACACCAAGTTTATTGAATGGATCCAACACATATTCCAACATGTCCATGATATTTTGCACAAATACAATGCTAAGTACAAGAAGTGTCGTGATCAACATCAGGTGACACAAAAGTTTTAGGTAGGACAGAAGGTTTTCTTACATTTGTAGAAGGAGCTCCTTATGGGACCCTATCAAAAGCTTCATACAGTTTTCTATGGTCCTTACAGTATCACCAAGGCTCTAGATGACAATGATTTTGAGCTAAGTATTCCCCCCTTCCTTGGCTTGCACCTAGTGTTCAATGTGGACCTCCTTCAATCATACTTTCCACCATGAAAAGACACATAAAACATAGTAGAGCAGTGGACATCGATAGAGCTCAACCCTGACTCTATGGGACAAGAAACCATTGATCAGATCATAGACACATAGGTTAAGGTCACTCGCCAACATAGGATCCAACTTTATCTGGTTGTCAAAGCAAGGAAACTCCTACACCAAGGAACAAGGCTTACCCGGGGCCAAGTTTAGTAGAAGTTTTCCCATTTGATGGGGGATATCAAAACAATGGATACCATTGCTTCCTAAATGGGTAGGATTGATCTATGTGGATATTGGTGGTCACTTACCTATTCCACTGGTTGAAAGCATTGTTTTTCATTTTAGAAGTTTTTCTACACTTTTTTGGGTCTTGAACTTTCAGGGTTGTTTAGAGGCCCTAAACAATGTTTTCTAGGCACGATAGTGCCCATATGATAGGTTTTTGGATCTTTATAGTTTCCTCATTACTTCTTTATGATAAAAAGGCCTTTCGACCTCATTGTAGTGAAATTTGGTGAATGCATGTAGGTCTCACATCTATTCTCAAAGATAAGCTACCACCATTCTAGTGAGTTTGTTTCATTCTGCATTTTTCTAGTTCAACACATTTCATTTATTAATAGAATTCAAGTTTCACTGTACCTACATGCTTCTTTTATAACTCTCTATTTCATTTCATTTCATTTATGAATCCAAATCAATTATCTGGGAAAATTTCCCATCATACAGGCGAAACTCTAATTTCTAACATAGTTCCTACCAGAATTGGGGCCGATTTTACCGAAAAAAATTGATGGTATGAGTGTCCCATATCCCATGCTAAAACCTTGTAGTTATGAGAATCCTTTTAATTTATCGGAATCTCCAATTAAAATCAATAAATTCATCATTCTTAACAATTAACCATCATAAAGAAAAACTCATAGCAACAATAATAACTCATCATTCCTAGGAAACTACCCAAAAACCTACATTAACCCTACAACTAAAACAAGACTCATGGCAACAATGTTAACATGTTATTCTATAAAACCACCATAAAACATGCATTAAGCCTACAACTAATCCTACAATTGCATAACCATTCCAACTAACCAACCCATTAAAATTGTATATACTTATCAATCATGAACTAACTGACCCCTTAAAATTTTATGTACTTATTAATTGCAACATTTAAAATATAATGTACACTTAACGAATATATAGTGCATCACGTAGGAATGTTTTGAAATATTATAAAGTTTTGTTTCAGTCCTTTTCATTTTCAAACTAGATTGTTGATCAAATATTTGGCTAACCTTCTGTTTCATTTCAATTCTAATTCAATCGAATCATGCTATATTCCATCCTTGAGAGGGAAGAACAATCTTTGGTCCATTTTTATAATGATGGATGTGGCTATCCATAGATTGTCTACACTTCCCGACAGTCTCCTTTTGCTCATCCTCTATAAACTCCCCATTAGAGATGCAATCAAATTCTCTATCCTCTCTAATCATTGAATATTTCGTTATAGAGAAATACCCGACCTCATTATTTCTCCCTACCACATCACATTGATGTTTCATCAGCCTCCAACACTCAGTTACCTCTATTTTCCAACTGTGGAAACTAGAATATTCAACATATTGTAGTTGTATTCATCTAATATGACGTCTTTTATAGTCACCATCGACCAACATTTCAATATCATGGTCTTGAGGCATTTTAGACCCCAAATAATACCAGATTAGTTGCATTGCATTGCTGAGAAGAATTTGGGACGCCTCTTTCTCAAATATTCCTTCCATTGGGAAACCCCACACCTTACCATTTTCTCATGTAGTCGTCTCACTATCCTCACACTACACAGGTGTATTCCCACAACTTTTCCAATTCATTTTTCTTGATTCAAGCATCTCATTGAGGGCACCCTTACCATTTTCTCATGTAGTCGTCTCACTATCCTCACACTACACAGGTGTATTCCCACAACTTTTCCAATTGATTTTTCTTGATTCAAGCATCTCATTGAGGGCACCCTTGACCATATCTAAATGAAAAACGACTCTCTTGTCTATTTTATTTTACATTTCCATATTCTTTATAAGTTTAACTTATGCTATTGTGTTGGCCTGGAGATGCATGTCATTTCTACTCTCAACCTTACAAAGATAGGGTATTGTGTTATCCTACAAAGGCCTGCCATTTATGCCTTCTTCATAAGTAGTAGTGAAGATGTCCCATGTATGTCATTTTAAAGTCAATCTTTAATTTTTATTTTTTATGGATAAACATATCCTTCATTGTTCCCCATTATCAAAGGATCAACTACATACACCACAAGATATACAATACTTTTTCCAACTTTATTGACAAAGTTACGTCATCAAGATTAAAATGATTCAAATTTATCTTCAAAATATGTTGAGTTATCTTTTCATACCATGTGTGAGATGCTTTCTTTAGACCATACAAAGACTTGATGAGATTGCATACCTCAATAGACTCTCAGCCCCCCATTCTATTATGATAACTATGTTCTCACAAGACCTCCTTATTTCAAAATTTCCATCAAACATGTGAACAAAAAGGCTTTGTTTTCAAATGTGCACAATAGACAATAAGTTCATCTGCAACTCAGGAAGATAGAGAAAATTGTGCAAAAGAAAATTCAGGAATCTAAAAAACTTGAGCCTGATGATGTCGATTCCCATGGCCTTGATATTGGATCCATTTGCAAATTTTAAAGCACCATTGATATTGTATTTTAATTCTTCAAAGGATTTTCTCTGAAAATTCATCTTGCAAGTAGCACTGGTGCCAAGCAACCAAGAATTTATCTACGAAGCGAATGAAGTGTTGAATAAATCTTCATTTATGCTAATGTTTCAATGAGAAATGATATAGTAAGTGGATTCACAAGATTTTCCTTTATGTTCCTTTTATTTAATCTTCTCCCATAGAATCCTACATGGTTTTTCCTCATGTCCAATATTTTGAAAACAAATGCCTTAAAGGTCAAACCTCTCACCTTGATTATGCTTACTCTTCTATTTTTTGACACATTTTTTTAGCAAAATATTTCTCATGCCTTCAATCTCCAACTCTAGTCTTTTACTCTTTGACCTTTTATCAAGACTAATAGCTTCTTTGAAGAGTAAATAAATGGTCTTTCTCTTTGAGCTTTAATAAATCAAGTCGAGATGAAATTTCGACCTTGGAATTGTCTTTTAAACCTCTTCTATTTTGTTTCCATTGAGCTTAAAAGAGTCCTTCTCATGATACTTAGAGGGTAGTTTATGATCGATTGAAAAGTACTTGAATCCGATAAATAAATGAAAAGTATCAATTATGATGGGAAGAACGCCATTTTTTCTTAAACCCAAAGAATTTTCTGATGAAAACGTTGAAGATATCCACAAATTACACTGAAAAAAGGACACGATTTCTCCATGGATTACACACGTATTCAAGCATCAAAGAAGAAATAGGCATTTTTTATCTCTACATGCATGCGCGTTTTTATGAGTGAACACATCGAGTAAAATTTAATGGAAACCCATAGTATAATCAATGGGTTTTCAATGTTTTGGAGTGAGGGAACCTTAGGGATTACAAGGAGCCAAGGAGGTAGTTGAGTTTAGGAATCTATGAAGTTCATTGATAACATGAAAAGAAGAGGATTGTGTTCCCATACAGAACCACAATTTCCACGGGAGACTATGAGGGATCACTATGGTACAATATGCGTATAATGGAGAGTTACAATCAAATTATTTTGGATAAATTCACGGAGAAGGGAAGTAGCTCACGAGATATCATGGAGTTATCAAGAAAACCTATTCTCTTATACTATTGAGAGGTCAGTTTTTATTAACTCCACACCTATGAGGGATCACTATGGTACAATATGCGTATAATGGAGAGTTACAATCAAATTATTTTGGATAAATTCATGGAGAAGGGAAGTAGCTCACGAGATATCATGGAGTTATGAAGAAAACCTATTCTCTTATACTATTGAGAGGTCAGTTTTTATTAACTCCACACCTATGAGGGATCACTATGGTACAATATGCGTATAATGGAGAGTTACAATCAAATTATTTTGGATAAATTCATGGAGAAGGGAAGTAGCTCACGAGATATCATGGAGTTATSAAGAAAACCTATTCTCTTATACTATTGAGAGGTCAGTTTTTATTAACTCCACACCTATGAGGGATCACTATGGTACAATATGCGTATAATGGAGAGTTACAATCAAATTATTTTGGATAAATTCATGGAGAAGGGAAGTAGCTCACGAGATATCATGGAGTTATCAAGAAAACCTATTCTCTTATACTATTGAGAGGTCAGTTTTTATTAACTCCACACATTAAAGAATATTTATTAATGTGATTCACACATAAATACATTAAGGAGTGACCTTTAGTTTCATTTTGCAAGAGGTTCGAATGAATTGGTATTCATTTATGACTCTTTATAAATTTCCTAAAATAATATTCACAATATACCACAATGCCAAGGATTAAGTATCAAACAAAATATTGTATTTTAAAAATAAATATTAAATATTTTTTTTTTGTAAATAAAAAAGTTTGTATTACCTTGAGCTAACAAAAGATACATATGTTTGAGGATACACCAAAACTCACCACCTTTTCTGCCACATATGTGGAAACCATAACAAGTGGGTAATATTGTTAAAATACCAAAAGATGACACATGTCTTAGAAAACAAGGGGAATTGCACTTGATCTGCAACAGGCATGGAAACCAGAACAAGCAGTCAACTATGTTCCCTGACCTACTAATGAACCAAAGTTTGATTGCAACAAAAAAATTATAGGTAAAACCAAAGTAATCAACATTGAGGATACTATACATGAGGCGAACCTGAGCGTCCATCTTAGAAGATTTTGAAGGCATATGGCTGACAACAAGTCGGGTACCGGATTTTCACAGGATCGCTTGGTAGGGAGTCGAAAAGGATGTCTAGGAAATTGATGAGGATATGTTGGTTGTGAAGTTTCTCCGCCAAGTCCATTTGCATCTTGAAAATCAAGACCAAGTGGTCTTCTGTGAGCTTACAGGAGCTGGGTGGGTTGTGGCTAACCATAGCTGGGTGAACTTGCTCTTCTATTTAAGTGTCTCTATGGGTGTCTTTCTCGTTCTAGAAATATCCCCAATTTATTATGGGGCCCTCATTGTTGGCATCAACAAAATTCTTACAGTAATCCTCCATCATAGGAGCAATTTCCTCTTCAACTATACAACCTGTCATGGCTAGCTCAAGGAAATTCAGAGGAGTGTTGGTACTTATGGGCGGTCGTTGTTCCATGGTGGTCTTCTGAAAATTAGGATGAATTTCCTCCCAATTTGGAGGAATCTCCTCTTCCACTATGAAACCTCTATAAAAATTCTCTAAGTTAGAAGAACGAAGCTCAGTTTGTGCATCCTCAAACTGATTCTGACCAGAGTGGGGAGAGCGGCCCGAGATGCTTCCTAGAGGGGGAGAGAAAGAGGTCAATCCTGTGTTCTTATGCCTGCCTACTTGAATATAGTAGGTTGTCCAGCACCAATACTTTCCTCTCTTATGAGGCATTGAAAGGAAAAGCATGGGGGGGGAGAGGGGATTACAGAGGGGAGGCCAGAGTTGCGAATAATTTCCATAAGGAGAGTTACAAAGGCTCTACAAGCTCAAAGAATAAAATCCAGGGGAGGATGAAAAGCTAAAGACAACTGTCAGAGATAAAATCCACAACAAAGAGAAATCAACATGATGATGGAGGAAGTGATGGCCTAGATAGCCATGAATGTCAGGTTAATTCCAATTTTATGCTTTGTACCTATACCAAGGGGTCAAACTCGAGTGACCATTAAGACTATAGATCTATGCTAGCGCACTGAGCCCTATATGAAATGAATGCTAGGAATCTCAACTAGATGGAGGAGGAGGGTGGCAGTGAGGGGATTTAACTTCCCTTGTTTCTAGCGCACCATTTGACATGTGTGCTCTAAATGTCACCCCATCTGTGGGGAGGCAGTCATGAAGAGATAATTATTGGAACTGCATTAATAATTGTGAATCTTGATGATTATTGGTATTGAGAATGAGGATTTCTTCTTGTGTAGTGACTCCCTTATTATCTAGTCCACTAACTACTTTATTGGCCTCCGATTTTATGTGTGAGGCAATGAGAGTGATGGGAGAAAGTAGTAAGGCTTGTAGAAGAGATAGGGGACCTGTGAGGTGCTAACTGGGTGTGATTTTTTCTGGATCCAAGCCATGGATAATTTTGGTCTCTAGAGAAATGATGACTTCTGAATCTCCTTCTATTATTAGGGGTTGTAGGTTGAGATATGAAGCTAGTTGAATTCCTCTTATGAGACCCCAAAATTCTATTGATTTTTTTGTGTCATGGCCCAGAAATCCCAGTCTAAGGTGCTTGACTTTCCCTGTGTTATCTATGATCACAGCTCCAAAGCCAGTTGGTCCACGATTTCCCTTATAGGCTCCATCAAAGTTCAACTACCAAAAACCAGGGGGAGGACTACTCCAATTACAGAGGCTTCAAGCTATGGGGGTTGGGGGATCAGAGATAAGGAGAGAGTATTTAAGAGTAATCATATTCCAGGAAGAGAAAACGAGGAATTATGGTGGATCAATGGGGATATCATCTTATGTCTAGGGTTGAATTTGAATAGTTTCTAGAAATAATTCCAATGATATTAGACCAGATAACTGAGGGGGTCGAGATCTCAGAATGGAATATGTGTCAGTTTCTTTCTTTCCACAACTGCCAAATGATGAGAACTGGCATAAGTTGCCAAATTATGTTTAGAAGTGAAATTTTAAAATCCCCCGAACCCCAATTTCTGATAGTGTTGATGACACTTGTCCTATCTCATTTATTTTTTCTCAAGATTATTGTAGCTTGATCCCAGATCAGATTGTTGATGGGGCATTGGCTAAAGATGTGCTCCATTGTTTCTTCCTATTGCTTACACAAATGAAAAATGGATTTCCCACTGAAGCCACATTTCTTGAGGTTATCCCTGGTTAGGAGTCTATTCTGGACCAAGAGATAGAGAAATGTAGAGACCTTTGACCAAAGTTTGGTTTTCCAGATTATGTGCCATATGTGATATTTGGTCTACTTGTGAAATTTCTCCTAAATTTTATAGGCTTCGTTAATTGTGAAATTTCCAGTAAGGGAATACCCCTAGGGAAGAATATCCTTTTCTGTACTAATTCATATCTTCATGTTTCCCACTGTTGCTTGCCAAGGTTGCATCTTGATACTTTTCGGCAGATGAAGATATTGATGGAGAAGTTTCCAACTACACCAAGGGGGTTGGTGATGGGTATTAAACTAGAGGTCTACTACTTTGTGGTGCCTCAACTCTAGAAATTAGTTTTCATAGGGAAGTAATATTTCCAAAGTTTTCAAAGGAGGGTGTTGCTTCCAAGCATCTATCCAAAATTGGGCACAATGTCGATTTCATACTTCTTGAAAGGCATGCTTTTGGATGAGTGGGTGATTGCGCCAAGCCGCATTCCAAATATTAGAGCCCTAGATCTTATCGTCAAGTCTTATTCTTTTATCTTGCTATAGTTGGGGGGTATACTTTTTCTTCTAGATTCATGCCCAAAGTTCGTTTGTGTATTTTATCTAGTGCCACCATATTTTTTCTCCCATGACATTATTAGTATTTCATGGATCGTGGACAACGAATCCTCCCAAAGAGACGGGATTGCATATTTTTTCCCAACTGACCAAGACTCATGTTTTCCCCTATTTGAGACCATTACAGAGGAAGTTCCGCTGAAGGTTTCTTATGCTTTTGATGACTGTTTGTGGTGCTGCAAGACCTGAGAACATATAGGCCGGAATGGATTGAAGCAATGATTTTAAGAGGATGAGCCTTGCAGGGAGATTAAGGGTTATGAAGGTCTAGGAGATGAGGTGATTGGAGATTGAGAGGATAAGGTACTTCCAGGAAATGTTTTGAGCTATTGAATCTGTCAGGGGTAATCCCATGTAATTGGATGGAAGGGAGCAACGAGGGATGTCAAGGAGGTGAGAGATGTGTTGTTGAATTGTAGGGGGGAGTGTTGACAAAGAGAAGATGATATTTTTCCAGATAAAATGTGGTGCTAGAGGAATCATTGAATTCTAAGAGGATGGTTTGAATTTTTATGACTTCCATGGAAGTGGGGGTGTTTAGAAGCATGATATCATCAAAAAATTGTATGTGAGAAGCTGTAGGTTGGAGACCATGAATAGGAATCCCTTGTAGGGTACCATTCGAGATCGAGGCAGATAAATAACAACCTAAACATTCGACCATGATTACAAAGAGGAAAGGGGAGAGTCGGTTTCCTTGAGGGATGCCTCAAGTAGGGGAGAATGGCCTAGAGGGGACGCCATTGACTAATACCAAGGGAAAAACTAAAGAGGAGAGTTTCATGATCCAAGCAATCAATTTTGTACTAAACCAGAGGATAACAGAAGATAATTCATGTATTGCTATCTTAGTTTGTCAAAATCTTTAGAGAGGTCAAGATTTATGAGCATACTTGGAGTTCGAGTGGTCTTAAGTGAATGAATAAATTCATGAACCAAGATTATGTTTTCCATAATGTGTTGCCCCTCCACATAGCCTGACTGTTCCTTGGAGACAATGCAAGGAATATTGGTCTTGAGTGTGAGTGAAATGACCTTTGTGATGATCTTATATATGATGTTACAAAACACAATCGACCGAAAATTATTTGGGTTGGTGACACGTTCCTCTTTAGGAATCAAGGTGAGAAAAGTGGCATTAAGAGGTGATAGCACTTTCTTCGAGGTTCAAGATTTCTCCACAAGCTCACAAACCTCTTCAGAAAATAGTGGCCAACAATGATAGAATAAGTCATTAGTGAAACCATCTGGCATGGGGGCCTTTCCAGAGGGCATTTCCTTGATAGCCTAATCGACTTCCTCCTATGAGATCAGGCTCATTAGAACTTTATTTTTCTCAAGGGTGATTAGGGTAGGCATATGTTGTGTGATCCTGTAGATGGCATGTGTTCTATCAAAATGGGGTTATGAAATAATCTCTTTGTAGTAGGTGACTAGCTCTTCCTGAATGTATGCATGGTCCAGTACTGTGTTTCCCTATATGTCATCGATATTTGTAATACGATTGATGTAGCTCATGTGGATCATGGAGCGGTGGAATAACTTTGTATTTTTTTCCTTCCTTTAGCCATTGAACTTGAGATTTCTACTTCCAAAGGATCTCCTCCTATTTGTGGCAATCAACAAGTTGCTTCTTTAGTGTTGTTTCCTATTGTAGCAAGGTTTCCAAATATCCCAAGACGATCGATTCCTATTGAATTTCATCCAGACGTTGTTCTACAGATTTTTGTGCAAGGAAAATGTAACCAAATATATTCGTATTCCAATCCTGAAGCTGGTGTTTTAATATTTTCAGGCACTGTTGAAATCTATACATCCAGGTGCCATGTTCAATTTATGCATTGGCCCACTAGGTGTGGGAAAGCTCAAAGAATTTTGGGTGGGTTAGAAAAAAATTTCAAAGAGGAAAGGTTTATACTTTGGAGTCACAATTGTATCTACCCACAGTTGGACTGGAAAATGATCTGAGCCATATTTTGGGAGGATGTTACCCTCAATGAGTGGGCCCTCAAGCATTATGTTTTATGAAATTAGAAAACGATCCATTCACCTGGAAATGTGTTGAACCCATGGTCGTTTGTTGGAATAGGTGAAGGAGCCATTCTTGGTATCAATGTCAATTAATTTGAGGTTGTCTATGAGGTGGAAAAACTTGTTGTTGTCTTGGTCCAAGCATTTCAAACCACCACTTTTTTCTTCTAAGGTGCATGATGTTGAAATCCCCTCCCAAAATCCATTAATATTGTCCTCTGAGTGTATTGATATAAGAAAGACTCTCTAATAAGTTATCTTTCTCTTGATTGCGCTGAGGGCCATAAGAATTAGTAATGACACCTGGTTTGCTAGAACCTATAGCGTTGTAGTTTGCAGTGAGCATAGCTACTATTGAGAAAGATGGTTCTAGAATAATTGTGGTTTGGTTCCATAGGATATATAAGCCCCTTTCCGCCCCTTTGGTGTCGGTGTAGGTGAAGTTACAATGCCTCCAACATCTTTTGAATGATTCTTCTACCATATTTCCTGCACATTTAGTTTCCTGGAGTAATAATATATTTGGGTCTTATAATTTGATGTAGTTTCAAAGGATCCTTTGTTTGAATCTTCCATTGAGACCTCTAATATTCCAAGCGATGATATTCATCATACTTGATTGTAGGGAGGGAGAAAAAAGCCTTTCAAGAGGTGCTACATTTGACCTAATTTGATCATAAAATTGCCTACCTCTTTAATTAGTTGATGTGTCGATTTGTGCCCATATCTCTTTCCTTCTTTCTGGTTCCACTTGGTATCTGGATCTAGCTCCAGGTATATGCTTAAGAGAGAGGTAGCACTCATTGTGGAATCGATGACAACATTGTGTACTTTCCTGAGTTTCTCCACTGGGATGGATTGCAGTTCCTTTGGGTTGAGTGCTTCCTCAATTTTTTCAAGGTCAATGTCCTCAAGTTCCCTTTTGTCGATTTGCATTATGGTATCACCTCCGTGTTCGTCTAGGTCTTTGCCTAGTATTGTTTGGGCATGGGGATCATGGCTTCAAATTTTCTCTAAAACTAGATCAAGGGTTTTTTTTGCTTTACCTATTCCTTTTCTTGGATCTGAAGCTTTTTGGGGGTTTTCAACTTCCTCCGTGTACGAGAGGTTTCTAAGAGAACCAAAGGAGTTTCCGCTGGGGATCTTCCAACTTCCAGTCTATGTGGTTTTTTTCGATGGATGTTTCATGCATCCTTGCACAAGAGTAAATCCATCTTGCTAATTCTCCTCTATTGTTGGTTGGGATGGTGTGTTGAGGGGGAAATCTCTGAAGAGATGCCCATGTTCATGACATTTCTGACATCTAAAAGAGATGTGTTCATAATAAATGGTATGAATCCATTCTTCCTCTTGATACTCTATGGTGACTGAGCCGGTAGGCCTTTGAAGATATTCATATAGACACAGATCTATACATAGGAAGTGTATTTTCTCTACTTCGTAGCTTCTGAGGATTTGACATACCTTCCCAGCATATTTCCAATGCCTGTTAGAATTTCCTCAAGAAAGAACTCTTTGGGTAGAGAGTACAGGCGAATCCAGACAGGTCCACAAGCGAAGTCTTCCTTTTCTGGGCAGAAACAATCCTTCTAGAACCTTGGGTACAACCCGATTGAGTTGTAGAAGTAGGGACCATTTTGAAATACCCTATATTTTTCCTCTAGACCATAGAAGATGATTGTAAAGAAGCTCTTCAAGCTTAGTTGCAAGTCCTAGATGCCTTTTGGATTTCACCGGTCAAATATCCATTTTGTGAGATTCCTTTCCGATGGCCAGATCCCTAAATTTTTTCCAATGAAGGCGTGATTTTTCATAAAGTGGGTGTGTTCTCCTACCTTGGTGGATTTTATTACACATTTTGGTGCTATTTGCGTTTGAGGTATACATTTACGTGGTTCCCAGTGTCGTTATGCCTTTGGATGTGACAGATGAACTTGGGATACTAGAAGAAACTAGAAAGTTCACATGAATTCCTAGATAAATTGTGAAATTGTAGTTAGATTTCATAGTAAAGTAGTTAGAAAAAAATAAATCTTAGTCTCAACCTCTCAAAGATTGCACAATTGATACATCATTTCGTATAGATCAATCTAGTGCTCAACCTCCACCCAAAGATGATGTGAATCTGTGAATCTGCAAAGAACACATTTAGAGATTTATTATTTACAAAGATATAACAAGAAGTTATCATGTCAACTCCATGAAATTATCTCCATAAAGAACCAAGTTCTAGCACAACCTTCCTTAGTGGATCTGTACAAAAAAATTGTATATACTATCTATAAACGCCAGATGCAAAATGTTCTTCTTCGACTCGTGTCTAGTAGGTAAAAGGTGATCAAGTGGATTAAGTGAATATTATATAGGAAATGGTGTTCTATCACGAAATCATAGAGGTAGAAAAATTTAACATTTTTACCAACTAATTATGAACATGTTAGAAAAATAATAATCAAAACAATAAAATGTAATTAAGAATCTATTTTTACAAATACAAATAATATTTATCTTGACCATATATATATTGGATGTAAATAAATTTTATAGTTTTTTATAAGCTAGAACATTGATATTACAATTCTATTTTTTAATCTAGTAACTGCAAAACTGTCTATTAGCTGAAAATGATGAGTACATAGCAGTTGCCCAAGTACCAGATCTCCCAAAATAGGAAACCGGAAACCAAATCTCGCCTCTAGTTGAGTTTCCAAAAAATAATTTCTTTCTGTACATATTTGGCTATCTAACACAAAAATGTACTAAATCTACCATAGAAGAAGGAATATTTAACATGGAAATAAAAACTTAGCCGCCTGGTGCAATGCCTTTGTGACGAATTGGAGGTGGCGCATTCCAGTCCTACACAATAATGTATTGTTGATGATCTACGAGCTGATTGGAAAGAGTAGTAATCTTGGGTTCCATTTTTTCCTGGGGAAATCTGATGTCTATGATATCTTTGAGAATTTCAAAGATTAATTGTAGATGACTGGTGGAGAAGAAAATGGGTGGCTTGTTCATACCTTGCAGGGGAGGAGACCTTTCTTGTTGAATTCCCATACCGGTTCCTGTTTTCCCATATTCGCAATCATGCCCTCACGATTTTCACCAACATTTTCTGCCTGCTTCACGTGGTGGAGGAATCTCTTCCTTGACTAGAAGATGTCCCATGTATGTCATCTGAAATCCAATCTTTAATTTTTTCCTGGATAAACATATCCCTCATTGTTCCCCATTATCAAAAGATCAACTACATATACCACAATATATACAACACATTTTCTAAATTTTTTGACAAATAAAATTGCATCACCAAAATTAAAATGATTGAAATTTATCTTCAAGATATGTTGAGTTATCTTTTAATACCACTTGTGAGGTGCTTTCTTTAGATCATACAAAGACTTGATGAGATTGCATACCTCAATAGACTCTCATCCCTCCTTCCTATTATGATAACCATGTTCTCGCAAGACCTCCTTATTTCAAAATTTCCATCAAACATGTGAAAAAATGGCCTTGTTTTCAAATGTGCACAATAGACAACAAGTTCATCTGCAACTCAGGAAGATAGAGAAAATTATGAAAAAGAAAATTTGGGAATTTAGGAAATTTGAACTTGATGGTGTCGATTCCCATGGGTTTGATATTGGATCCATTTGCAAAGTTTAAATCACCATTGATGTTGTCTTTTAGTTCTTCAAAAGTTTCTCTCTGAAAATTCATCTTGCAAGTGGAACTGGTGTCAAGCTGCAAGATACCAAATATATAAAATATGCAGGACAAAAATGAAATGCTAAAAATGACAGAATAACAGTAAAATATCTAGCATAATCTCCACAATACATAGAAATGATATACGAAATAGCAACAAAAATAGGACTTTGATTCAGATAGCAATGTTCACAGGCCTCTTCGAGGGGGCAACCTCCAGTCGAGCAGTGCTCTGTTACAATAATCTCCAAGCTAGGGTTCTCATACCGTCACCTCTTATTTATACTAAATATGTCTATTAAGAGAAGCATCTAGAGGAAGATCCTTCTAGAAGCGGAAGCTTCTATTAGGTCTTCTTACATCCGCCTTATTCTATTTTATTGA
>JZKD02S1382609.1:616980-627731 GCA_000966675.3 Picea glauca | reverse complement strand
GAGAGGATAAGGGACTTCCAGGAATTTTTTTGAGCTATTGAATCTATTAGGGATGATCCCGTGTAATTGGACATAAGGGAGAAATGAGGGATGCCAAGGAGGCAGGAGATGTGATGTTGAATTGTATGGGGGGTGTTGATGAAGAGAAGTTGATATTTTTTCAGATTAAATGTGGTGCTAGAGGAATCACTGAATTCTAAGAGGATAGTTCAAAGTTTGACGACTTCCATGGAAGTGGGGGTGTTTAGAAGCATGATATCATCAAAAAATTGGATGTGAGAAGCTATAGTTTGGAGACCATGGATAGGAATCCCTTGTAGGGTACCATTTGAGATCGAGGCAGATAAATAACAAGCTAAACATTCGACCATGATTACGAAGAGGAAAGGGGAGAGTGGGTCTCCTTGAGGGATGCCTCGAGTACGGGAGAAGGGCCTAGAGGGGACGCCATTGACTAATACTGAGGAAAAAACTAAAGAGAAGAGTTTCATGATCCAAACAATCAATTTCGTACTAAACTAGAGGATAAAAGAAGAGAATGCATGTATTTCTATCTTAGCTTGTCAAAATATTTAGAGAGGTCAAGATTTATGATCATAGCTTGAGTTTCAGTGGTTTTGAGTGAATGAATAAATTCATGAACTGAGATTATGTTGTCCATGATGTGTCACCCCTCCACATAGCTTGACTGTTCCTTGGAGATAATGCAACAAAGAATGGTCTTGAGTCTGCATGCAATGACCTTTGTGATGATATTATATATGAAGTTACAAAAAGAAATCGACTAAAACTACTTTGGGTTGGTAACACATTCCTCTTTAGGAATCAAGGTGAGAAAAGTAGCATTAAGAGGTGATAGCACCTTCTTCGAGGTTCGAGATTCCTCCACAAGCTCACCAACCTCTTCAAACATTAGCAGCCAACAATGATAGAAGAAGTTAGTAGTGAAACCATCCGAACTGGGGGCCTTGCCAGGGGGGCATTTCCTTGATAGCCTAATTGACTTCCTCCTACGAGATCAGTCTCATTAAAACTTTAGTTTTCTCAAGGGTGATTAGGGTAGGGATATGTTGTGTGATCCTACAGATGGCATGCGTTCTGTAAAAATGGGGTTCTGAGATAATCTGTTTATAGTAGGTGTCTAGCTCTTCCTGAATGTATGCATGGTCTAGTACTGTGTTGTCCTATATGTCATCGATCTTTGTAATACGATTGATGTAGCACATATGGATCATGGAGCGATCGAATAATTTTGTATTTTTTCATTCCTTTAACCATTGAACTTGGGATTTATGCTTCCAAAGGAACTCCTCCTATTTGTGGTGGTCAACAAGTTGTTTCTTTAGTGTTGTTTTCTCCTATAGTAAGGTTTCCAAATATCCCAAGATGATGGATTCCTATTGAATTTCCTCTAGATGTTGTTCTACAAATTTTTGTGCAACGAAAATGTCACAAAATGCATTCTTATTCCATTCTTGAAGATGTTGTTTGAAGTTTTTCGGGCACTGTTGAAATCTGTACATGTAGTTGCCATGCTCAATTTATGCATTGGCCCACTAGGTGTGGGAAAGCTCCAAGAATTTTGGGTGGGTTAGAAAAAAAATTTCAAAGCAGAAAGGTTTATACTTTGGAGTCACAATTGTATCTACCCACAGTTCGACTAGACAATGATCTGAGCTAGATTTTGGGAGGATGTTACCCTCAATGAGTGGGCCCTCAAGCATTACGTTTTATGAAATTAGAAATGATCAATTTGGCTGGAAATGTGTTGAACCCCTGCTCATTTGTTGGAATAGGCGAAGGATCCATTCTTTGTATCAATGTCAATTAATTTGAGGTTGTCTATGAGGTGGAGAAACTTGTTGTTGTCTTGGTCCAAGTATTTCAAACCACCACTTTTTTCTTCTAAGGTGAGTATGATGCTGAAATCCCCTCCCAAAATCCATCAATATTTTCCTCTTAGTGTATTGATATAAGAAATACTATCTAAGACATTATGTTACTCTTGATTGAGCTGCGGGCCATAAGCATTAGTAATGATGTCTGGTTTGCTAGAACCTACAGTGTTGTAGTTTGCGGTGAGCATATCTACTGTTGAGAAAAATGGTTCAAAAATAATTGTGGTTTGGTTCCATAGGATAGCTAAGCCCCTTCATCCCCTTTGGTGTCGGTGATCCTTTGTTTGGATCTTCCATTGAGACTCTAATATTCCAAGCGATGATATTCATCATACTTAATTGTGGGGAGGGAGAAAAAAACCTTCTGAAAGGCGTTGTATTTGACCTTTGATCATAAAATTGCCTACCTCTTTAATTAGTTGATGTGTCGATTTGCACCCACATCACTTTCCTTCTTTTTGGTTCTGCTTGGGATCTCGATCTGGCTCCAGGTATATTCTTAAGCAAGAGGTGGCACCTGCTATGCAATCGATGAAAAACTTGTGTACCTTCCTTAGTTTCTCCATTGGGATGGATTGAAGTTCTTTCTGGTCGAGTCCTTCCTCAAGTTTGTCAAGGTCAATGTCCTCAAGTTTCGTTTTGTCGATCTTCATTATGGTATCACCGTCGTGTTCATCTAGGTCTTTTCTTGGTATTTTTTGGGCGTGGGGATCATGACTTCAAATTTTCTCTAAAACTAGATGAAGGGCTTGTTTTTCTTTACCTTTTCCTTTTCTTGGATCTGAAGCTTTGTGGGGGTTTTCAACTTCCTCTATGTACAAAAGGTTTCTAAGAGCATCAAAGGAGTTGTTGGTGGGGATGTTCCAAATTCCAGTCTGTGTGTTTTTTTTCGAGGGATTGTTCCTACATCCCTACATGAGAGTAAATCCCTCTTGCTACTTCTCCTCTATTATTGGTCGAGATGGTGCATTGAAGGGTAAATCTCTGAAGAGATTCCCATGTTCATGACATTTCTGACATCTAAAAGGGATGTGTTCATAATAAATGGTATGCATGCATTCTTTGTCTTGATACTCTATGGTGACTGAGCTTGGTAGGCCTTTGAATATATTCATATAGACACAAATCTGTACATAGGAAGTCTATTTTCTTTGCTTCATAGCTTCTGAGGATTTGAAATACCTTCCCAACATATTTCCAATGCCCGTTAGAATTTCCTCGAGCCAGAACTCTTGGGGTAGAGAGTACAGGCAAATCCAGACATGGCCACAAGCAAAGTCTTCCTTTTCTGGGATGAAACAATCCTTCCAGAACCTTAGGTACAATCCGACTGAGTTGTAGAAGTAGGGACCATTTTCAAATACCCTATCTTTTTCCTCTAGACCATAGAAGATGATTGTAAAGAAGCTCTTCGAGCTTAGTTGCAGCTCATAGTCGCCTTTTTGATTTCACCAGTGAAATATCCATTTTGTGAGATCCCTTTCAAATGGACAGATCCTTAAAAATTTTCCAATCAAGGTGTGCTTTTTCATAAAGTGGGTTTGTTCTCTTACCTTGGTGGATTTTATTACACTTTTGGTGCTATTGGCATTTGAGCTATACATTTACCTAGTTCCTAGTTCCAATATGCCTTTGGATGTGACGAATCAGCTTCCATTTCCATGCTTTTCCTGGAGCCTTGTTCCTCTTGTAGCAGGTGATCTCTAGGATGTGGCAGTGGTTCGAAGGAAGGTCGTTGGGCTATGAGCCCATCCATTTTATTGGTTGTGGAATTCTTGTAAGAGGGGTTTTTCACCCCCTCGTTTGAGCTCATGCTGCATAGACAAGTCCTGTCATGTTTGCGGATGCAACAAAGTTTAGATCAGTGTAAAAGAGGGTTTGACGCTGCAGAGGGTAGAGCATGCAGGCTGTTGAAACCCTAGTAGACCTCTCCATTTTCCCTATCTATAAAATAAATATTAAATATTAACTTAATAATATACAAATAAATAAAATATTACTAAATTTGTTAATTATACTTATTAAATTTTATAAATAAAAATAAATATATATTTTTAAAATTATAATTTTAATTAAAAAAATACAATATAAAATATACTTAATTTTTTACTCACAAACATGTGTTTCCTCTTAGGAGGGTAGGGTATGTACAACTCCGCAGAGTCAAATTGTTGCATGGAGAGGGGTCCTTTGTCCCACAAACAAGGGGTATCATACACCAATTTGTTGTTTATCTTGGATATAATTTTATAAATAAATTAGTATTAATATTATTATGTTTATCTTGATAAATATCTATATTAAGAAAACACTAGTTTGAAATTTTATATTATTTAAAATAAAATATAAGACATATTTATGGTTTCATTTGGGGCTAGTTTTTTGTTTGGGTCATCTTAAAATTGGCCAAAACTATATAAGAAAAATTCTCATTATAGAGGTGAAGCTCTAACTTCTAACACAATTCCTACTAGATTTAGGGACAATTTGACTTAAAAAGAGACGGTATGAATTCTACCAGATTTAGGGACAATTTGACCTAAAAAAGAATGATATGATATGATATGGAGCTCTAACTTCTAGCACAATTCCTACCAGATTTGGGGCAATTTGACCTAAAAAAGGATGGTATGAGTTCCTACCGTAAGCAAGGATTGACAGTCAACTGCCATAAACTTAAAACTAAGAAGACAATCGTTTTCCTAAAATAATTGAGAGTGAATGGAATGGCATTTTATGAGCTTTCCTGCGATAACCTTGAGCGTTTACATCTGCGCGGAGAGCTGATTTTGGTAAGAGAATATTTCATATCTATACACTTGCTAATCTTTAATTCGTAGAGATACAGCTCAGCAGATACGACGTGAGGGAACTTCGTTTGTTGGGCTGCCTTCCACAAATTGCTCCTGCGCTCAAAGAAGTGAAATTCCAACCTGCAAGACACCCTAACACGTACAACTCAGCTTTCGAAAATTGGGAATCTATGAAGAAATGTCGTCAGAAAAGGACGATAACAGAGAAGATCTGTGAATTTGGTTTTCATTATTAATATTACCTTCCACATTATTGTTATTGTTTTTCGTTCGGGACAAATTTTATTTACTAGAATTTAACTTTCATTTATTATTATTTTAATAGATTGTTATGATAAGTTTAATTTAGATGTGTAAAGAGGAAGGGCCGATTATTTCTGACTGATTAAAGATATATTATAAATTTAAATGGAAAATATTAATCTGAGTAATTATATATTTAATTAAAATTTTGAATCCAAATATAAAAATTTAATAAATTATTATAAATTCTATATTAAATTTATATAAGACAAGCTTATTATAATGCATGTATATTATTTAATGATTATACATTAAAAGTTATAAGTAAATAGGAATTATTCTGAAAATTTAAGTTTTTTTTGTTTACACTAAAAAAATGGAAAAATATAAAGACAAAATGTGTAAGATGAAAATCAAAACACATTTATTGTATTATTTAAATTTTATTACTATGAATTTTAATTAATTTTTATTACTATGAATTTTAAATATAGAGAAGTTGGCTCAAGCACACTTACATGTGGTTTTTTTCCCACATTAAAGTCCACTTAGCTTGCTACCCCATTTGAAAAACCTTAGCAAGTATTTTTCCTTAAAAACTATTTAGTTAGAGCCCCATTAACTATTTTATTTAAGCATCGAGGGGCTTCCACAGTACAACATGTTAGATATCATTTTCGGGATTAACTACCTAGAGTACGTCATTAATGTATGACCCATATCTATGAGTATTAGTCACAACTCAAGGACCCTAAATTATAGAAATTATAAGGAGAAGAGATGATATCACATATATTGAACTGTCCCTTTACTCTACGAACATTTTGTGTTGAAATCAATCTATGCCACATCAAAAAATACTAAGGAGATGATCCCTCCAAACACCTAACTACCCATTTAGTAGCCAAAATGATGCCTTGGGTCACCACATCAATCACGCAAGGCCCACCCTCATCCTTGTGCATGATACACACTACCCAAGGGACTATGGGAAGACCATGATCCCCAACATAGTACAAGTGAAAAATATGTTCAATCAGTGAAATTGCACTTTGCTTGGAAGCTAGCAAGACACATCGTAAATGTGGGAGGCCTAAATAATCATGTTCACAGCCATCAACTTAGTAGAAAACAGAAGATCCTTGACTACCAAAAAACTAACTTACGTTGCAATATTTATAAGCACACATCCCACGTAGCAATCAACAAAATGTCTACCCAAAATAGTATAAAAAGATATTGCACAATAAAATCTAGCTCGAAAAACCTCCAAGAAGCTGGAAACCACATGGTCCAATCCTCAATACCATCTAACCCGTAGTCTATCTTGTGATTACTAACAATTTCCCCTAAAGCTGCACAAAAAATTGCAAGACAATCCTTGGCAGTTGAGATGGACTCATGATCAGGAAAAACTAACAAAAGAGAGTCAAGAGCAAAATGTTTATTAATCATCTCCTTCTCCCTAGGGAAATAAATACTTCTTAGCTAACCCTAAAGATGAGTTTCCTATAATAAATATTCAAGTGTATCAACTATCAAAACATAGAGATAAGGGGCCAAAGTGCACCCTTTCCTAATAGAAATATGGATATGGATGTAGGGGGAATACATTACTTACTAAAACAAAAGCATAGGCACATGTAAACAATGTGTTAATCATACCAACACAACATTTTCCAAACCTAAGGAAAGTCAACATATTAGTCATAAATTTCCAATTAATATAATCATATGATTTGTGAAAATCAATTTTCACAAATAGTTCCTGCTAACAAGATTCCCTATCCCACTCCATGGACTCCCAAGCTTAGATGACTATATCCAAAATAAAACATCCCTATAGAAATCTTTCCTGCTCTCAGAGGATAATTTTCTAGTCCACATCTTGAAATCTCTTGGATAAATCCTTGGCCATAATTTTACAAGAAATGCTCAATAAAGTTATTGTATTCCACCCACCAATAGAATCTCTAGCTATATTGTTTGGAACAAACTAGATCAGTCTTTGATTAAGTGATTCTAAAATAAAACCTATGGAAAATACCTCATGTGCAAGATTGCAAAAATCAACACCATCATGTCCCGCATCTCCTTGTAAAACACACAAGGTAGCCAATCAATACCCGAGGACTTCCCATTTTGCATTGAGGAGAGTGCAACAAAAAAATCATCTTTTGTAAAATCTCTTTCCAATATATATATATTGATCTCCAATAAATAGTTTTTGTGGCATTTCTCTGAATGAAGCATCCCTAACAACCACAAATGAGTCTGACAAGCGGTAATTAGAGAAAATATTTTGAAGGTGATCACTAAACATACATCAAATATTTGTTGGGGTCTCCTCAAGACTCCCATCTTCTCTATGTAGACCAATAATCCTCTCTGCCACAGTTTTACTCTTATAGAATTCAAAAAAAAAAACTTATATCTCTCGTCTCCCTCTTCGATCCAATGTAGTCAATCTTTGACTCAAGCCCTTATAGAAATATACTCCTTCTCCTTGGGAACCACCATATCAAACTGACATGCATCCTCCTATAGGGTGATGTTATGGAGGTCCTACTCTAAGAGACTATGCACCTCCTCTAATTTTTTCCAAGCCTCCCAAAGCTCTCTCCTATTCTTCCATGCAATCATACAATCCTGTCCAATGATAAACTTCATAGTACTGTAAATGGTCACCTCCCTCCATAATTTTTTTCCTTTTTCTCCACTAGGACAAGAAACAAGATTCCATATACTATGCACCAAATCCCCTTAAATATTTAGACTCCAAATGGGATACATTAATCTTTTACAAAGATGAAGGTTTGGATTCCACCAAATTCCCTATAGAAATAGAAGTCATAATGGGTAGGTGATCCAAACCTATAGTTGCAATTGGCACATCAAATGGACACATATTCCTAGAAAAGACATCATCCCTTTGCCCATTCATCTGATATAGTATAGTAGGAACCCTAGGAGAGGCCTATCTAAAGTTGGACCAGGTAAGCCATCCACCATAGTCAACCCATATATTTCCTCAATTGGGGTCGAATAGTTGAAGAGAATCTTTACACTTAGTCTAAGCCTCCTTTTCTAAACCACTAACCAGAGAACCAATCCCTCCTCTCCTATCACCATCCCATTGAACTATATTAAAATATCCACCAATTATCCACTCAACGTCTAGATGACAGGTCTCCATCCACATCCAAATATGATTATGTGGAAGGATAAGGTTTGGTGCATATGAAAAATAAAAAACCAACAATCTCTCCTAAAATAACACACAACAATTGCTAAAGTCAATTCTCGAAGCTGTAATTTTTTTTTGTAGATACAAGTAAATATATAGCAGCACCCCACCTCTTACCTAAATATTATTTGTGGCCCAGAATGGGATATTCTATACATAACTTATATGATTGAGAAGATCAAGTCCATATCTCTTGACCTCCTACAAAAACATTATTTTTGGATTGAAATTTTGAAGAACTCCTCGAACAACCTACTTCATACCTGGGATTGTCATCCCTCTAACACTCCATGAAAATATAGAGAGAATCATTCAAATAATAAAGGATTGGCCAAAGTGTTTAACTTATTAGACATTACCAAGGAAGGAGCTCCCCTCTTGAGAGACTGGGTCACTGCTTCCTTAAAATAATTTGTCCACTAGGATGGGCTCATAGTTATAGCAATGTTTTCCAAATCTATAGCATATGAATCCCCTTATGATTATTATCTTTAACTCGTCATCCCTCATCCACTTCTATATTTTGAATAGGAAAACTACCATTAGAAAAATTTGTCTGCATGGTTTGAATGCTAATCCCTATAGAAAGTTTCATGTTATGTATAAAACCCCTTATTAATTCCTAGACAATGAATTATTAAATTTCTAGTGTTATATTTATATTTAGTATAGAATCCTTCATTGTGATCTTTCATTATAATTGTACCCTTTATCTCTTACACACACACACACACCAAGGAGACCTTTTCTTAGAATAGTCTTATCTCATCTTATCTTGTCTTCTGAATTTGATATATTATTAAAGGAGGCTTCCCCCATGAATTGGACTGTATTCATTTACTTTTTATCATTCATGAAGTGGATATATTGTTATCTCATTTTTTGAAAAAATTAGAGAAATCTTCCATGGATCCAAAGAAATTTCCAAAAAATGCTTCACGAGTTAAACCTCCAGAATAATCCTCCATGAATCATGAATAAAATGAGGAGATACAAAACCAGTTACCCAAATTGAACAACCAAATCAATAAATTGAATGATAGGTCAATGAAAAAGGTTGATTTGATGAATACTCAAACAAAAATGGAAATAAATATGGAATATAAGATGGATAGAAATTTGGAATATTTGGAAGAAAAGATGGATCAAAGTTGTAACATATGGAGCATAAGATGGAAGGAATGTTGGAACATATGGAACAAATGATTCTAGAAGCCTTAAATGGGAGGCTTCCTAAAATTGATAAGGTGTTTCAAGGGACTAAAAAAAATAAAGGTAGTGTTCATATTGAACAACTTTGCAATAATACTAATTTTCTTGGGGGATTAACTCCCAAATGGAGTTACTTATGGATTTTTTCCAAAAAGAGTGAACATTCACAAGGTTGAATTAAGAAAGTTTGATGGAAAAAAGGTCTTTACGTGGGTGAACCAAATACACCAGTATTTTGAGCTACATAATGTCATGGATGATGAGAAAATTATTCACATAACAACTTTCAACTTTGAGAATAAACCATATCAATGGTATAAATGTGTGGTTAAAAGGAAACCCCATTCTTATCATTATACTTGGGTTTTATTTACAAGAGACTTAGACGGACAATATGGGAAAGTTAGGGAACATGACTACTTCATCCAATTGACAAAAATCAAGCACTTTGGTGATATTGAATATTATAAATTAGAATTTCAAGTATTGTCGACAAGGGTGGATGATACAAGTGATGAACATATATTAGAAGCATACATGGATGGATTAAAATCAGAAATTAAACATGATTTTTTACTAAAACATCGTGAAAATATTATGCAAGCTATGCAATGTTCTTATCATATTCAAGCCAAGAGTAAGTATAAAAACAACTCTACCATTGGAGCATACTTAGGAAGTAGAGATGATTTTTGGGTTCATAAGACAATCGTACCTCAACCAACAAGGTTGACACCTAAGTAAATGCATAAAAGAAGATAAAAGGGACCATGATTCAATTGTGACAACATATATAGTAAGATAGATAATGCAGTGAGAATAAATTATTCTACATAGACTATGAAGAGGTAGAAGAAAAATAACTCGAACCATCAAAATATATAGATCTAGAAGATACTATTCCAATGATATGTTGTCATGTATTGGACAACATTAGTACTCCACAAATCCTCCATATACAAGGATACAAAAAAAATAAAAAGGTAACAATTGTAATTGATTCTTGTAGTACCCATGAGTTCATTAATTAAAAATTGGCAAAATATATCAATTTCTTTGTAAATATAGCACCATAGTTTCAAGTAATGATTGCATATGGAGGTAACATAAGTTTTTCTAAGAAGTGCCATAGTATTAATTTCAATATGGGAAAGTATTTTTTATATAGTCCCATGATTTCCATCTAAATGGGTGGTGTTGATTTTGTATTAGGTGTCCAATGGTTACAATCATTGGGAATAATGGCCCTTAATTCCAAAGATATTTTCATGAGATTTTCCTCTGAAGGAAACAAAATTGAGCTTAGAGGTAACCAAGGGAAAACCTTTAAGGTGAGAA
>JZKD02S1382609.1:587471-602381 GCA_000966675.3 Picea glauca | reverse complement strand
ACCTTTTGGGGCTTCTAGATGACATGTGAGGGTTCTCTAACTTTGTATGACCATAACTCTCAAACCGTGAGGATTTATGTGACGTTCCACATACCACCATAAATGGCATGAAATGTACTATACAGATAGAATAGTATTACCTAAAAATATATTAAAAATCATATTGTTATCCATCAAACAAATTTGGGTCCATTTCCCAAACCTGGGTTCTCCAACGTCTCATGCCCATAATTCTCTATCCATGAGGAGTTATGTGACGTTCCACATACCACCAAAAATTGCATTACAAGAATTACAAATATAGTATATTTTCACTGACAAATTTGTTGACCTTCATCTCATTATTCCACAAATAAGCATGGGTACTCTAACCATACTTATAGGATAACTCAATCCTCAAAGCGTCTTCCCATGAGGGATTTCACCATAAGGGGACCACTTTGGAGTTCATCCATTTGTACTTATTACCAATCATGACAAGACAATAATGAGTCATCAAACAACCTTGGGCCAGTTACCCAAACCTTTGTGCTACCGATATTTCTTCAAGGGTTTACATCAATGACAACCAACCTTAATCAACAATCTCCCATTTGGCATTGATGGCAACAATTTGATGCAATACTGAAAACAAATCACTCATGATCCCCCTATAACCATGCCTATGTCCTCTGTATTTGATAAATATACTACCCCTAGAACCATGCCTCTATCCTCTACATCTGATATGCCATTGTCCTCTGCATATGATAATTATCTCGCCCTTTGTCGTCAATGGCAAAGGTATCTTTCCATATGGGGCTGCTCCCCCTGACTGAATTGTCCTCTTATGGTGATTCCTCATGTAGATCTAAGGCATATAAGATAAGAATTAAAAAAAACATTCATTTTGGAGTAGAAATAACTCCAAGTCTCTGATGAATATATTCAAAGGCTTCTTGTGGAAGTGGTTTTGTAAATATGTCTGCCACTTGTTCTTTTGTGCCCACATACTCAAGTATAATATTGTTTTCTGCAACTTGCTCCTATAGAAAGTGATACTTAATTGGAATGTTCTTCATCTTGGAGTGCATCACTGGGTTCTTTGATATACTCATGGTGCTTGTATTATCACAATAGATTGGAATGGGATCATCATACTCAACCTGTATATCTGTTAGAGTTTGTTTATTCCAAAGAACCTGTGTACAACATGACATTGCTGAAATATACTCTGCATCGACTGTAGATAAAGATACTGATGATTTTTTTTTGATTATCCATTATACTAAACACTTACCTAAGTAGAAAGATTCTCCACCAGTGCTTCATCGGTCATCAATACAACATACCCAATCTGCATCTGTGTAGGCAATAACTGATAGATCCTTTCCTTTTGTATACCATAATCCAAACTCTTATGTTCCTTTGAAATATCTAAAAATCCTCTTCACTGCTAACAGATGGGACTCCTTTGGTGCTGCTTGAAATCGTGCCGCCTGTCCAACTTCCCTCATTACATCTGGTCTGGATGTTGTCACATATAGTAGGTTTCCAATCATTGAATTGTATTGCCTCTGATCTGTAGACTTCGAATCATCATCTTTTCTCAACTTGCAACTGGTTTGCATGAGATTGATAACCGGTTTGCAATCTTCCATTATGAACCTCTTTAGCATTTCTATGCTATACTTGGTTTGAGAAATAAAAATTCCTTGGTTGCTTTGACATATATGAAGTCCCAAAAAGAAGGATAGTTCTCTAAGTAATAACATTTCAAATTCATTCTGCATATCTTTTGCAAATTTATGGCTTAACCTGTCATCATCACTACCAAAAATAATATCATCAACATAAGCTTCAATTAATAAAATATTACCTTGACTTACCTTGATGTAGAGTTTTTTGTCTGCACTTCCTTTTCTGAACCCTGCTTGTTGTAGATACTTATCCAGTCTGGAGTACCATGCTCTAGGGGCCTGTTTTAGACCATACAAGGCCTTCTTTAATTTACACACATAATCTATGTTCTTTGACAACTGAAATCCTTCTGGTTGTTCAATGTAGAATTCTTATTCAAGTTCCCCATTCGGAAAATCTGATTTTATGTCCATATGATATACTTTAACATTTTTGGAACATGCATAGGCTAAAAGAAAAGAGATTGCTTCTATTCGGGCAACTGGGGAAAATGTCTCTTCAAAGTTGATTCCTTCAATATGTACATATCCTTTACATACCAATCTATCTTTGTTCCTTTTAACTTGTCCATATTCATTTAATTTATTCCTAAAAACTCATTTTGTGTCGATCACATTCTTATTATTTGGTCTTGGAACCAATTCTCAAGTGTCATTTTTCTCTATTTGATCCAATTCTTCATCCTTGGCCGTATTTCAAAATTCATCCTTGTTGGCTTCTTCAAAATAGTTTGGTTCAATTGTATATAAGAGTGCTAGGTGTGCTTGTTCTGGTGAACGAATTCTTCTTCTAGTCTCAACTCCTTCATCTTTGTTTCCGATAATCTAATTTGAAGGATGATTCTTCTGTACTCAGTTACTGGGTGTCTTTGGAGACACTTGTTGAAATTTCTCTTATGTTTCTGTCGGATTCTCTTCATATTCCTCTTCTACTTCCTTTTCATCTTCTACTTCTTCTTCGGAAGGCTGTTCCATTGATTCATTTTCTTATTCCTTTGATTCTGGTCTACCTGTTTCATTAGTTGTTACATTGATGCTTTCCACACTTTTGTTCAATCTTAGATTGTAACACTTGTATACTTTCCTTGTACTTGAATAAACAACAAGTACTCCTTTGTCCATATGATATGAAAACTTTCCCATTCTGCCATCTTCTCTTTTGATGTAGCATTTGCTTCCAAAAACTATGAAGTGCTTCACATTTGCTGGTCTTCATTTCCATAGTTCGTAAGGAGTTTTTTTAGTGTTGTTTATGAGCATTACTCTGTTTTGAATGTGAACTATTGTATGCACTACTTGTTTCCAAAATATATCTCTCAATTTTGAATCCATTAACATTGTACAAGCCACTTCATGTATTGTCCCATTCTTTCTTTCAACAACTCCATCTGTTGAGGTGTCCTAGCAACAAAGAATTGTCTTTTCATTCCATGATTGTTACAGTAGTCCATAAATTCCTTTGAAGTGAATTCTCCTCCATTATCATATATCAAGCATTTGATTTTTGAATCCAATTCATTTTCAACCATTTCTTTGTAGATCTTGAAGTTTTCAAAAGATTCTGACTTATTCTTGAGAAAGGAAACTGTAGTCATTCTTGTATAATAATCAAATAACAACATAATTTTTTTCTCACCATTTAAGCCCTTTGTTGTAGTTGGTCCAACTAGATCAGTATGTACAATTTCTAGTGGTATCGTCATTGAATATTCCTTTGATTTGAACCTGGTCTTTGTTTCTTTCCTTGTTGACAATGCCTGCATAAACTGTTGGATTGTTTCGTGATCTCGGGCATTTCTCTGACTACTTCTGTTTTGTTGACTTTGACAAGGTTATCAAAATGTACGTGACCCATTCTTTTGTGCCATAGCCAACTTTCATCTTCTTTTCCTAGACAACATTTTCCATTTCCAATTTCACTTAACACATATATCTTGCCTGAAGTTCTTGCAGCTGTAGTAATCAATTTCCCTGAACCTTCTTTTCTTATCTCACACTTTTGTGAATCAAAATTAACTTTATGACCTTGGTCACACATTTGACTTACACTGAGAAGATTATGTTTCATATTTTCTACTAGTAGAACAATTTCTGTCTTTGCATTCTTGTTCCCCATTTGGATTGTGCCTTTTCTAATGATTTTGGCTTAATTATTATTTCCAAAGGAGGTTGATCCATATATTTCCTTTTGTAATGTAATGAATATGTCTCTATCACCTGTCATGTGTTTTGAACACCCACTGTCAACATACCAACCACTTTTCTTCTTCTTAGCTTGTAGAGCGAGTGTGCATTCTTCATTGCTATACTAATCCTTCTTTCTTATCCATGTCATTTTTTGAGGTTCATGTCCATGACTATTTTTACTATGTTCTGGTTCTTTAGGAGGGACTATCATTCTGTAATCTTTGGTCATGTGTCCAAAATTGTTACATTTGTAACATTCCACTTTAGTGCTGAAAAATTCAAACTTGTTGTAACTTCTTCTATGCATTTCACTAGGCCTTCTTGGATGACCCCTTTGTGTACGAATTTCAAAGTAGTTATTGTTCCTGTTGTTATCTTTGTAATTTACAACTTTATGTCCAAAATTATTACATGAATAACATAAACCAAAAGATAAAGTTTGATACCTGGGAGTTGAATATCTTCTGAAAGGAGCTGCTCTTATGAATCTTTCTTCTTCTTGAGGCCTAACTGTTGGTTGTTGATTTTGAAATCTGAATCTTTTTGGTGGAGTGTCCCTATAATCTTCTCTATATATCTTCCTATCCCCTTTGATTGTTTCTGCATAGATTTTTGGATGTGTTTCTTCTTCTATTGTTTTGGAGATTGATCCCTTTTCTGTCTGATTGTATCCAAGTACGGTCTTGTCAAAATGAGATTTTTGACTGCTGATAATGTCATCCAAAACTCTTGAGCTATTCTGCATATTATTCTTTTGAATATCCTTTATTAATGTGACAATTTATGCTTCCAATTTTCCAATGATCCTGTCCTTTTCTTGTAGCCTTTCTTTGAGTGTTTCTTAAATGCTTTTATCTTCTTATATTTGAACCGTCAATTTTGTGATCATTTGTTCTATTTTTTGAGTGTCTTCTTTCTTGTCTAGTTCTTCTTGTAGTTTCTGGTTCTTCTTCTTTTATCTTTTGATAACTTCTATAGCACACATTAATTCTTCTCAGAAGTCAACTTCTGCCTCTTCAATTTCTTCTTTGAATTCTTCATATTCTTCTTCGGAGTCTTCTTTATCAAAGTCTTCTACTGCCATGAATAGAACTATTTTTGTCTCACTATCACTAACTTCACCTTCATCTGATGATGAGATGTCTTCTTTGGTGCATAAGCTTTTCTTGAAAAATTTATTTTTAGTTATTTTACCTTTATATGTTTGGTTTCCTTTTGAGTAACCTTCATCATTTCTCTTTTACTTATGGGGACATTTGTTATAAAAATGACCAATAAAATCAAAATTAAAACAAATTAAAGGAATCTTACCTCTATACTTACCGTTGGTTCCCTTGTTCAATATTTTGACGAAGTTTTCCACTTCTTCATCATCTTTTGAGTCGTAACTATTAATGCTATGTTCTTCTTGTTGTTTTTTATTTTTCTTTGATCTTTTGGATGCTTTGAAGGTTGCTTATTTTCCATCTAGATTTTCCTGTTCAGTTATCATTTCATATGTTGTGAATATTCCATGTAGTTCATCGATGCTTATTTATTTTAGATCCGATATTTCTTCTAGTGCTGATATCTTAGGGTTAAATCTCATAGGAAGATATCTTAGTACCTTTTGAACAATTACAGATTCTTTGATTTCTTCTCCCAATCCTATGATTGCATTCACTGTTTCATCGACTCGTAAGAAGTAGGCTGAAATATTCTCATCTTCCTTCATTTTTAGTTATTCGAATTGACCTCCGTAAGTTTGAAGCTTTGGTTCTTTGAATTTGTATCTCCATAAATATTTCAAAGCTTTTCCAAAATCTCTTTAGCAGATTTACAATGTGAAAATTTGGTGAATACCATATCACTGAGACCATTCAAAAGTGCATTCGTAGCTTTGGAATTATTCTCACCGAGTTTCACTGCTTTGTCATTTGTTGGTGGAACTATTGGTGTTGTGTATCCATCTACAATTGATTGCTAAACTTGAAATCCTTGTGCCTATATATATGTCTTCATCCTTATGCTCCAAAAATCATAATTTTGTCCATCAAACTGTGGTATTCCATTTTTATACAAGTTGTTACTCTCCATGATCTACCTTTTAGTGGTTAAACTGATTTATGAAGGAACCTGCTCTAATACCAATTGTTGGATTACTGAGAGGGGGCGTGAATCAGTAATGGAGCAATTGAATCCTTTTTAACCATATAATCCAAGTCTTATATCAATGTAGCATTATCATCCAATAATTGTAGAGTAAATAAGCAATGAACACATTAACAATCATACACATACATAGTACACCAGTGTTTTAAGCGGAAACCCAAAGAGGGAGAAAACCACGTAATGTTTTTTCTTATATGTCTTGAAGAATTACATTCATTGGAAGCACCAACTTCCTTTGTTTTCTAGATGCAATTGGAAGGAGGCTCCAACCCCCTAGTTTCTTAGGCTACAACTTGAGGGAAGCTCCAACTCTCCAATTCTATGGCTACAACCAGAAGGAGGCCACAACCACAAGGTGGCTACAACTAGAATGTGGCTACAACCACTTGTCCTTTCCCCGTTTGACCACCCTGAAGTAGAAGTAGAATGATGGAACCACTGTCACACTATCACTATGAGATATACCGTTGTAAACCTATACCAATAAACTTGAACCATGCATCAACCATACATCAACTTGTACCTCAACCTGTAATCAACCTGTACCATAAACAAGTGCATCAACCATGCACCAACCTCTACCAAACAACCTGTAATCAACATGTACCATACACAAGTGCATTCAAACATGTACCAAGTATTTACCAATAATGTGTCAAATACTCATCAACTATGATTCATGAATATGTACCAACATCATCAACTATACACCTCATGTATGTGCCAACTCATCAACTGCTTGTCTCAACCATGTACCCAATATGTACCTTAACCAAAAGCTCTCATTAATTTCATCATCAAAATATGATTTGTAACTCTGTAATAGACCTGGTGTATATGATCACATACCTTCAAACTTTCCTTAACTTTAACAACAAAAGACTATCATTTTCATTAAACTTTTATTTATTCCCACATGACTAGTTTTGGATTAATCAACAAACATAACTTGAAATAATCATAACTTTTTACCTGTAACGAATAATGATATGAAACTAATACAAATTGTTTTTTAGTGTGTTTTATGAAATTCCTCCAAGTTTCACTTCTTGGAACCTCTCAGAAAAGGAGTTATAGTAAAAATGGCATACCTTGTTGAATTCTGGCTTATTCTAGAGAGTGATCTTGTAGAGCATGCCCCACATGGAATATTTTTTGAATCAATCTAAAAATATTACAAAGAATACTACAAATTCTACTATAACCAATGCATCTGGTATTACTAAATTTGGATCTGTTATGAATGAGTTATGACATTTTTACCCGAAACACCTATTTTTGACTACTTTCAGGACTAGCCACAAGCCCTATTTTCCACGGAGTGTAACTCCAAAAATAAAATGAAACAAAAGATGAATTTATTATCACATATACTTGGATATGTTTTCAAAATTTCATAGCAATTTCACGGTCTGAATCATTCTAGAAACAAAGTTATTGTGAAAATGGTGAGATGACCTGTAAATAACATACCTTAGAAAGCATCATCAAAAGAATTTACCCTTCCTTGAATTACGACCTTATTTTCTTCACCTTCCCTTAGAAATATGGTTTAGATGTACTTTTGTTACCTTAGAAACCTTTATGTATTCAATATGCTCAAGTGTGTCTTAAAGGAGAGAGTCACTCTTCAAGTAGCTTCCTTAAAAACATCTTCTAGGTCACTTTGCCCACTTTCCTTATTTTAGGGTTAACCCACTTCTAATTTCTCCATTAAATGTATTATTTAAATAATTTATTTTGTACTCACTTTGAATGATAGTACACTCATCACTTCACTTTATTATTTACCTTCTAAAATCTCTTAAACCACTTTGACTACCTTGACCTTTTGGGGCTTCTAGATGACATGTGAGGGTCCGCCAACCTTGTACGGCAATAAATATTAAACCGTGAGGAGTTATGTGATGTTCCACATACCACCAAAAATGGCATGACATGTAATATCCATATAGAATAGTATTACCCAAAAATATATCAAAACTCATACCTGTATCCATCAAACAAATTTGGGTCCATTACCCTAACCTGGGTTCTCCAATGTCTCATGGCCATACCTCTCTAACCGTGAGGAGTTATGTGTCATTCCACATAGCACCGGAAATTGCATGACAAGCATTATCAATTTAGGATAGTTTCACTGACAAATTCACTAACCTTCATCTCATTATTCCAAAATAATAATGGGTTCTCTAACCATACTTATAGGATAATTCAATCCACAAAGCGTCTTCCCGTGATGGATTTTACCATAAGGGGACCACTTTTCAGTTCATCCATTTGTACTTATTATAAACCATGACAAGACAATAATGAGTCATCAAACAACCTTGGGTCCATTACCCAGACCTTTGTGCTACCGGGATTTCTTCAAAGGTTGACATCAATGACAACCAACCTTAATCAACATTTAGAACATACCCTAAATGATCCTTTGATCTATCCTTAGAAAATGCATGAAATTGACTCCAAATAGTCCTGAAAAACTTGCCTTAATATCCTCTCAGAAACTAACTAAGAAAAGTATTGAATATACCTTGAAACAAATGTCAATGGAACCTAAATCTATACTACAGAACAAGCCTCATATCCGCCCTTAAGAATATCACAAATATGGCCTCATATTTTCCCAAAAGTATGTCAAAAATTAGTCCTTCAACAGTTCTAAACTTGTATGGATAATATTTAGAAAATCATGTTAATTTTCCTCAAGAGAGACCTACCTTTCCCAAGAGATAGGCCTCAATACAGACCTGAATTACCTCATCAATTTTCTACCTCATTTGTCACCTTTTCGCTACATCATATATCACCTTTTCACTGCCTCAAAGATCACTTTCCTCTTCCTCACAGATAACATTTTCTCCACCTCATAGATCACCTTAATATTCTAAAATCTTTTCCCTCATAAAAATTTATTTTCCTCAGATCAGAGTGTCTTAGATATTCTCTAGAATTTTCCTTTAGAATAGGCCTAAAATTTCCTGTATATACTTCAAAAATAACTTGACTTCCTTATACAATAAGCCCTTTATTTTATGTATCTAAAGTGAGCACCTTTAGCGCCTATTTATACTAGATTTTTCATCCATTAGGGATGACTTTACAAATTCATCACTAATTTATTTGTAATAAAAATATTTCATGTTTTAGGGCCGATTTCACCTTTTTTCAACTAGAATTTAATTTAATTGAGGCCTATTAGTGTCGACTTCAACAATCAACATATTTAAGGTTTATTTTAATATATATTGAAAACTTTTTCCAACTTGTAGGAGCTTCTTTCCATTACTTCCAAGTTTTTGTTAGGGTTTCTTGACCATACCTTACCTAATCATCTTTAATAGGGCATATCTACTCAACCGTGAAGAACCACCTTCCATCACACCTATTGCAGGAAGCATCTTGACAAGGACTATAAATCCATGGAGGTTTTACATGCATTTTCAATTTACATCATTCTCGTTTTCTTTAATCAACTTCATGGATTCCTGACTTTCTTCAAGGATTCTTCTAGGGTTGAAATCAATCACAACCAATTTTCCAACAATCACCCCCTTCGGAATTGATGGCAACACTCATACTCCCCCTATGACCATTGATCCCCATGTCTCCATGATTTTGATATTTCTCTCTTGATTTGACATCAATGACAAAGGGTAACTCCCCCTGATAGTATATTTCTTTTGAAAATTTCTTTACCCCTTTCTTCTTTGCAATATCCTATAAAAATAAATGTGGGGCAGGAACTGCTCCGAACTTTTTGTCAAAGATACTGAAAGGTCTCCCTTGGGAGAGGATTTGTGAAAATGTTTGTGATTTTTCCTTTCGTCCCAATATACTCTAACTTGATATTTTTTTATGTGACTTGTTCCCACAGAAAGTGGAACTTAATAGGAATATGTTTGGTATTGGAATGCATCGTTGGATTCTTGTAGAGCTCGTATTCTCACATAATCTTGAAATAGTCTCACGATATTCTACGTTATGTCTTGCAGAGTTTGTGTCATCGAGGGGACCTGGGTACAACATGTTATTGTTACAATACATTCTTCTTCTTTAATGGACAAGGATATTGAAGACCACTTCTTGTTCAACCAGGACCCCAGGCAATCAACCAAGTATAAGGATGCTCCATTCGTAATTATTTTGTAATCAATGATTCATTCACATTTTTCATATATGTAGGTAACCATAGTCATCTCATTCTCTTTTGGATAACATAGTCCAAACTCTGTTGTTCCTTTGAGATATCTGAAGATCCTTTTTCCTTCCATAACATGGGTTTCCTTTAGTGTTTATTGAAATCTTGCAACCTGTTCAACTACTTGCATTACATATGGTCTTAAGGATGTCACGTAGAGTAGAATTCCAATCATTGATATATAGATTCTTTGATATACTTATTTACAGTCATCATCCTTTATTAACTTGCAATTGGTGACTATAGGAGTTCTTACAAGTTTGCAATCTTCCATTTTGAACTTATTCAACATTTCCTTGATGTACTTAGTTTGGGAAATGAATATGCCCTCATTTAGTTGAGATATCTGGAGTCCCAAGAAGAAATTCAAGTCCCCAAGTAGGGGAATTTCAAAATCACCTTCCATATCTATCACAAACTTCCAGCTCAACCTTTCATCACCACTTTTGAAGATGATGTCATCCATGTATACTTCAATGATAGTCAAAATGTCTTGTTCCAATTTTATATAGATATTACTATATATGTTAATCCCTAAGTAGTGGTACATTACCCATTAATTGGGGAATATTACAATATTGTTTTTATATCATGTATGTCGTCTTGGGTTGATTAGTTGTAATTATACCTCCTAGTCTCCTATATATACCAAGAAGACCTTTTCATTTGGAATCATCTTGTAATTGTGAATTCATATGATCTATAAGGAGGTTTCCCCTTCGAAGAGGATTATTATATGAATTTATCTCTTTGTCAAGGCATTGAGTTCTTATTCTGAGATTTTATTCTATTTTGATATTTGGTTCTTAACATTTGGCTTCAGAGCTAGACAATCCTCTAGATTGCCTTCTTCAAAACAAGACTTCTTGGAATTTTCATTAGAACGTTTTTTATAGAAGGTTTCAGGATCTAGAATTTATATGGTGTAGAGGATATATATAGAGATAAATTGGGTCCAAATTTGTAATCTTGTTTCATTACATTTTTGGATATACATTATGTTCAAGTTAGGGTTTTTGACTAATACTGAAACTATTATGAAACAAGTATTCTTGAAATTTTCACTCCCAATTATTTTCATCTTGGTTTCAGGTTCTGAATTTTTTTTTTCATGAAGGAGGAATTGTGAAGTATACTTTGTACAAATTTCATCCATTTATTCAATTTAATATGAAAGTTATTCTCTAAGGAAATTAGGGTTTTGGGTTGGTCCATATTTCAGTTTAAAACATGTGTTCTTGGGAAAACTATTATATTGGAAGCTACATACCTCCACATTGAGTGAGACTTATTCCACTGGTTAGGGTATAAACCAAGGTTGTACTGGTATGAATTTCAAGTTCTGAAGTGAATAAAATGACACGTGGAAGTTTGTACAAGTTCACTCTCCTCAAAGGTAAAACAATCAACACATATTGGGAAAGTTGTCATAAAATTCTATTGGAGAATCAAATCTGTGTCTAACCTGTTGCGTTGGAAATAAGACACATCAAGATACCTCAAGTATACATTTTAGACACATAAGGGCCAAAATTAGAGAGCTACAACAGAACAAAGGTCATCTAGCAGAACAATCTCAAAATTAGGGTTTTAAAAGGTGTGTTTATTTTCTGGAAATTTGCATATCTTTTGACTAGAAGATCCAATTGGAATGATTCAAAAAGTGGAATAAAGTGGGATAAAATGATTATCACATAAACTTGGGAGAATATTATGTTTTTTTAGGTACATACCTATTATGACGTCTTTAAATGTAGGATCTATCATTAATTTTCAGTGCTAAAACCTGGGGACTATGTGGTTCTTCCACATACCTAGAGTATATCGGAAGGCCCCTTTAAAATGGTTGTGTATTAGACAACAATACTACAGATTTTATCTCCCATGTACCTGGCGTATATTAGGAGACCCCTTAGAATCATGAGACCAATCGAGTAAACCATTTGGCCGTCTTGTTTCTATAGTACACTAAGAAAAACACTTGGGAAGATCACTCTATAGTACTTGGGTAGTCAGATAGTACAGATAAGGGCATGGTCAAGCCTCCTTAGTTAGTGCCTTGAGATATTGGGTCGAGTACTAATGTTGGACCCCGAATGTATTTCAAAGAGCTATAGCACCTGGCACTCTCTTGTATGTGAGGACTACTGCCTAATCCAATTAGGAATTCCACATTATTGTTATCATTTTTTCGTTTGGGACAAATTGTATTTACTAGAATTTGATTCCGTGTCTTCGATACACGGGGACATCAGATGAGAGGGAAGTGTTTTTTTTTTTCATTTATTATTATTTTAATAGATTGTTATGATAAGTTTAATTTATATGCATGAAGAGGAAGGGATGTGTAAATTGATTATTACTGAGTATGATTAATGATTTATTATAAATTTAAATGGAAAATAATAATGTGAGTAATTATATATTGAAGTAAAATTTTGAATCCAAATATAAAAATTTAATAAATTATATATTAAATTTATATAAGATAATTTTATTATAACATATGTATATTATTTAATGATTATCCAATAAAAATTATAAATAAATAGGAATTATTTTGAAAAATTAAGTTTTTTTGTTTGCAAGAAAAAGAAAAAAAATAATAGAAAATATAGACACAATATATGTTTAGAAGATGAAAATCAAAACATATCTATCATCATTTTTAATGTATTATTTTATTTTTATTACTATGAATTTTAATGATAGAGAAGTTGTCTCAAGTGCACTTAAGTGTTGATTTTCCCCCACAATGAGGCCCACTTAGCTTGCTAGCCCATTTGAAAAACCTTAGCAAATATGTTTCCTTATAAACTATTTAGTTAGAGATCCATTCACTATTTTATTTAAGAATTTATGGGATTCCACAGTGCAACATATTAGATATCATTTTTCGGATTAACTTCTTAGAGTACGTCATTAATCTATGACCCATATCTATGAGTATTAGCTCAGACTGAAGGACCCTGAAATCTAGAAATTATGAGGAGAAGAGATCATCTCACATAAACTGAACTGTCTCTTTACTCTACCAAGATTTTGGGATGAAATCAATCTATTCCTCGTTAAAAACTACTAAAGAGATGAGCCCTCAAAACACCTAACTACCCATTTAGTATCCAAAATGATTCCTCCCATCATCCTTGTGCATGCTACACACTACCCAAGGGACCATGGGAACATCATTATCCCCACGATAGTACAAGTGCACAATTTGTTCCAATCGGTGAAACCGCACCTTGCTTGGAATCTAGCAAGACACATTGTAAATGTGGGAGGCCTGAAGAATCCTGTTAACCACCAACCACTCAATATAAAAGAGAATATCCTTGCACTACCAAAAAAGTAACTTACATTGTAATATTTATAGGCACCCATCCCACATAGAAATCAATGAAATTTATACCCCAAATGGTATACCAAGATATCATAGAATAACCCCTATCTTGGAAGACCTCAAATAAGTTGGAAACCACATGGTCCAATCCTTAATACCAACTAAACAATAGTCAATCTTCTAATCACTAACAATTTATTAATAAACATATGGAGATGGATGCTGGGGGAACACATTATTCACTAAAAAAAATCATAGGAACATGTAAACAACATGTTAATCATAGTAACACAACACTGTCCAAACCCAAGGAAAGTCAACATATTTGTGATAAATTTCCAATCAATACAATCATATTCTTTGTCAAAATCAATTTTCAGGAAGAGTGCTAGATGACAAGATTATGTATCCCACTCCATGGCCTTCGAAGATGATAAGTTTGTATCCAAAATAAACCATCACTATAAAATTCTTGTATGCTCTCAGAGGATAATTTTCTGGTCCATATCTTGAACTCTCTTGGCTAGATCCTTGGATTTTTTTTTATAAGCAACACTCAATAAAGTTATTGGTTTCCACCCACCAATAGATATTTATTTGTATTATTTGGAATAAGCTTGATCATTCTTGGATTAAGGAATTCTAAAATAAACCCTGTGGAAAATACTTCATGTGAAAGATTGAAAGAATCATCAGCACCATGTCCCACTCTCCTTGTAAAACACAAAAGGTAAACGATCAATAACTAGGGACTTCCCATTTTTTATTGAGGAGAGTGGAACAAAAGAATTCATATTTCATAAAATCTCTTTTCAATCTATATTGATCTCCAATAAATAATTTGTGTGGCACTTCTCTAAAGGAAGTTTCCCGAACAACCACAGTTGATCCAACAAGTGGTAATCAGAGAAAATATTTTGAAGTTGACCATTAAACATACATCAAATATTTGTTGGGTTCTCCTCAAGAGTCCCATATTCTATGCATAGATCAATAATACTCTCTGCCACAAGTTTCCTCTTGAAGAATTCAAAACAAAAATTAGATCTCTTGTCACCCTCTTGGATCCATTATATTGCTCTGACTTGACCCTCTCTAGCAATATACTCCTCCTCCTTGGGAACCACCATCTCAAATCGACATGTATCCTCCTAGAGGGTGATATTATGAAGGTGCTATTCAAATAGAATATGAACCTCCTATAATTTCTTCCAACCCTCCCAAAGATCTCTCCTATGCTTCTATGCAATCATACAACCTCATCTAGTGATAAACTTCAGAGTACGGTGAATGGTCACCTCCTTCCATAAAATACACCCTTTTTCTCCCCTAGGATGAGGAACAAGATT
>JZKD02S1382609.1:562390-580178 GCA_000966675.3 Picea glauca | reverse complement strand
CACTTTGAATTATAATACACTCATCACTTCATTTTATTATTTACCTTTTAAAATCTCTTAAACCACTTTGATTACTTTGACCTTTTGGGGCTTCTAAATGACATATGAGGGTCCTTCATATTCGTAAGGCCATAACTCTCAAAACATGAGGAGTTATGTGATGTTCTACATACCACTAAAAATGGCATGGCATGCACTATCCATCTATGATAGTTTCACCAACAATTTCCTTGATCTTCATCTCGTTATTCCTCATACAAGCATGGGTCCTCCAACCATTCTTCTAGGATAAATCAATCCGTAAAGCATCTTCCCGTGAGGGCTTTCACCATAAGGGGATCACTTTGGATTTCATCCATTTGTACACCTTATCAATCATGATAAGACAATAATGAGTCATCTATACATTTTTCCAACATTGCATCATATACCAATGGAACCACATCAATCCATCTTCATCATGTATCAATGAAAACTCATTGATCCATCTTCATCTATGCATTCTTATCAAGGAAAATACATACTATATTACATCAATCATCAATCAATCAATCCTTTGACATCAATCAATCAAACCATTGGCATCAATGACAACATGATCCAACAACAAAACCAACTATCAAAATTGAACAATCAGATCAACTACTTGAATGATAGGTCAATGAAGAAGTTTGATTTGATGAACACTCAAACTAAAATGGAAAGAAACATGGAATAGAAGATGGATAAAAATTTGGAATATATGGAATAGAAGATGGATGGAAATTTGGAACATATGGAATATACTATGGATTGAAAGTTGGAACATATTGACCAAAAGATTCTATAAGCCTTAAATGGGAGGCTTCCTAAAATTAATAAGATGTTTGAAGGGACTCACAAAAATAAGCATAGTGTTCATTTTGAACATCTTTCCAATAATAAGAATTTTCTAGGGGGATTTATCTCCAATAATGGAGTTACTTATGAATGGTTTCCAAAAAGAGTGAACCTTCCCAATGTTGAATAAAGAAATTTTTATGTAACAAAGGTCTTTACCTTGGTGAAAAAAATACAACAGTATTTTGAACTACAAAATACGATGGATGATAAGAAAACTATTCACATAACAAGTGTGAAATTTGAGAATAAACCATATTGATGGTATAAATGGGTGGTTAAAATGAATCCCTCTTCTTATCATTATACTTGGATTTTATTTACAAGAGACTTAGAATCACAATATGGGAAAGTTAGGGAACATGATTATTTCAGTCAATTGGAAAAATTCAAGCACTTTGGTGATATTGAATATTATAACTTAGCATTTCAAGTATTGGCCACAAGGGTGGATGATATAAGTGATGAACATATATTGACAACTAACATGGGTGGATCGAAAAAATACATTAAACATGAGATTTTCCTAAAGCATATTGAAAATATTATGCAAGCTACATAATGTTCTCTTCATATTTAAGCCAAGAGTAAGGTTAGAAACAAGTATACCATTGGAGCATACTTAGGAAATACAGATCATTTTTGGGTTCATAAGATAATCATACCTCAATCAACAAGGTTGAAACATCCACAAATGCATAAAATAATAGAAAAGGGACTATCCTTCAATTGTGAAAACATGTACAACAAGAGGCATCAATGCAGTGAGAATAAATTATTCTAAATAGACTATGAAGAGGAAGGAGATCAAGATTTGGAACCATCAAAATATAGAGATATAGAATCTATACTACTCCAATAACATATTGTCATGCATTGGAAGATGTTAGTACTCCACAAACCCTCAATATACATGGATACATAAAAAATAAAAAGGTATCAATCCTAATCGATTCTTGTAGTACCCACAAATTCATCAATTAAAAATTAGCAAAATATCTCAATTTCTTTGTATTTATAGAACCATATTTTCAAGTAATTCTGGTATATGGAGGTACCATAAATTGTTCTGGGAAGTTCCATAGTTTTAAGCTAAACATGGGAAACTGTTTTTTATATAATCCCATGATTTGCATCCAAATGGGTGGTGTTGATGTTGTATTAGGTGTCCAATGGTTACAATCATTGAGAATACTAGCCCTTAATTTCAAAGACATTTTCATGAGATTTTCCTCAAAAGGAAATGAAATTTATCTTAGAGGTAACCAAGGGAAACCCTCTAAGGTGATAATATCTAATAGCATGAAAAAATTACTCAAAAAGACATGTCATGGTGTAATTTCACAATTGTGCTCACTAGATGTTCAAGCATATATATCATTTTCTCCATTGCATCTCCAAATAGTTATCAACAATCATTCCAAGGTGTTTGGAGAAATTCCTAAGGGTATTCCATCTACTCAATATCATGACCATGCTATTCATTTGTAACCAGGGAGTGTACCACCTAACATTAGGCATTACAGGTATCCATATGCACAAAAGAGTTGTTGATTAAGGTTGGTTGTCATTAATGTCAACCCTTGAAGAAAGCCCCGTAGCACAAAGGTTGGGTAATTGATCCAAGTTTGTTTGATGTAAAGATGAATCATTATTTTCTTTTCATGGTTTCTAATAAGTAGAAATGGATGAACTCCAAAGTGGTCCCCTTATGGTGAAATCCCTCATGGGAAGATGCTTTGCGGATTGAGTTATCCTAGAAGTATGCTTAGAGAACTCATGATTATTTGTGGAATAATGAGATAAACGCCAGTTAATTTTTCAGTGAAACTATCCTATATGGATATTTTTTGTCATGCCATTTCCGGTGGTATTTGTAATGTCACATAACTCCTCACGATTAGAGAGTTATGGCCATGAGAAGTTGGAGAACCCAGGTTTAGGTAATGGACCCAAGTTTGTTTGATGGATAACGGTATAAGTTTTAATATATTTTTAGGTAATACTATTCTATATGGATAGTACATTTCATTCCATTTCTGGTGGTATGTGGAACGTCACATAACTCATGATTTGAGAGTTATGGCCTTACGAAGTTGGAGGACCCTAATATGTCATCTAGAAGCCCCAAAAGGTCAAAGTAGTCAAAGTGGTTTAAAATATTTTAAAAGGTAAATAATAAAGTGAAGTTATGAGTGTGATATAATTCAAAGTGAATACAAAATAAATTAATTCAATAATAAATTTAATGGATAAATTAGAAGTGGGTTAACCCTAAAATACGGAAAGTGGGCAAAGTGACCTAGAAGATGTTTTCAAGGAAGCTACTTGGAGAGTATAAATAACAGGCAAGCCTCTCTACTTTAATAAAAACTTGAGAATATTGAATAAATGTAGGTTTATGAGGTAACCAAAGTGTATATAAGCCTAATTTATGAGGAAAGTGAATAAAACAAGGTTGTAATTCAAGGAAGGATAAATTCTTTTGATGATGCTTTCTAAGGTATGATTTTTCCAGGTCATCTCACGATTTTCGCAATAATTTTTTTTATAGAATGAATTGGACTGTGAAATTTCTATGAAATTGAGGAAAAATATTCAAGTATCTATGGTGAACAATTTATCTTGTGGTTCATTGTATTTTTGGGGTTACACTCCGTGGAAAATATGGTTTGTGGCTAGTCCTAAAACTAGTCAAAAAACACTGTTTCGGGTAAAAATGTCATAACTTCTTCATAACAGATACAAATTCAGTAAGACCAAATGTTTTGGTTAGAGTACAGCCTTGAGTATTCTATGTAACATTTTCATATAAATTCAAAAAATATTACATGTGGGGCACGCTCTACAAGGTCACTCTCTAGATTAAGCCAGAATTCAACAATGTGTGCCATTTTTGCTATAACTCCTTTTCTGAGAGGTTCCAAGTAGTGACACCTGGAGGAATTTCAGAAAACACACTAAAGAACATTATGTATCAGTTTTAGATATTTATTCATTACAAGTACAGAGTTATTATTATTTCAAGTTAGGGTTGTTGACCAATCCAAAACTAGTTTTGTGAGACTAAAGAAACGTTTGATGAAAATGCTAGTCTCTTGTTGTTAAAGTTAAGGAAGGTTTGTAGGTATGTGACAATATAAACAAGTTCTATTACAGAGTTACAAATCATATTTGGATGATGAAATTGATAAGGGATTTTGGTTGAAGTACAAGTTGGGTACATGGTTGAGACAAGTAGTTAATGAGTTGGAACATACATGAGGTGTATAGTTGATCATGTTGGTACATATTGATGAGTCATAGTTGATGAGTACTTGGCACATGATTGATGCATACTTGGTACATGGTTGGTTTCACTTTTTTATGGTACAGGTTGATTACATATTGTTTGGTACAAGTTGGTGCATGGTTGATGTACTTGTTTATGGTACATGTTGATTACAGGTTGAGGTACAAGTTGATGCATGGTTTAGGTTTATTGTTATATGTTAACAAAAATATATCTCACAGTGATAGTGTGACAATGGTTCCATCATTATACTTCTACTTAAGGGCGGTTGGACGGGGCAAGGACAACTGGTTGTATCCACCTTCTAGTTGTAGCCAGAGAACATAGGGGGTTGTAGCCTCCTTCTGGTTGTAGCTAGAGAATTGGGGAGTTGGAGCTTCCCTCAGGTTGTAGCCTGAGAAAATAGGGGGTTGGAGCCTCCTTCTAGTTGCAACTGGAAAACAAAAGAAGTTGGTGCTTCCAATGAATGTAATTCTTCAATTCATATAACATAAAGCATTCAGTGGTTTTCTCTCAATTTGAGTTTCCACGTAAAACACTGGTGTACTATGTATGCATGTGATTGTTCATTTCTTATTGCTCATTATTGGATAATAATTCGACATTTATATAACACTTGGATTATTTGGAGAAAAAGGATTATAATTACGTTATTACCGATTGACCCCCTCACTCTGTATTCCAACAGTTGGTATCAGAGAAGGTTCCTTCAAAAATCAGTTTAACCACTGAAAGGTAGATCATGGAGAGTACCAAATCATATAAAAATGGAATACCACACTTTGATGGACAATAGTATGTTTTTTGGAGCATAAGGATGAATACCAATATACAATCACAAGGGTTTGAAATTTGACAATCAATTGTAGATGGGTACATAGTACCAACAGTTCCACCAACAAATGACAAAGCAGTGAAACTTGGTCAAAATAATTCCAAAGCTACAAATGCACATTTGAATGGTCTCAGTGAAACAATATTCACCAAACTTGCACATTGTAAATCCTCTAAAGAGATTTGGGACAATCTTCGAAATATTTATTTAGGAGATACAAAAGTCGAAGCAGCAAAACTTCAAACTTATAGAGGTCAGTTCGAACAACTAAAAATGAAGGAAGATGAGAATATTGTTGCCTACTTCTTAAGTGGTCACCAAACAGTGAATGCAATCATAGGATTGGGAGAAGAAATCAAAGAATCTATAATTGTTCAAAAGGTACTAAGATCTCTTCCTATGAGATTCAACCCTAAGATATCAACACTAGAAGAGAGATCGGATCTGAACTCAATAAGCATGGATGAACTACATGGAATCTTCACAACATATCACATGATAATTGAACAGGAAAATCTAGATGTAAAAAAAGCATCCTTCAAAGCATCCAAAATATCAAAGAAAAAGAAAAAGGAACAAGAAGAATATAGCAGCAGCAGTGATGTCTCGGAAGATGATGAAGAATTGGCCAACTTCGTCAAAATACTGAACAAGGGAACCAATTCATAGAGATACATATCAAAATTTATGATGTGAGGGAACTTTGTTTGTTGGACTGCCTTCCACAAATTTCTTATCCGCTCAAAGAAGTGAAATTCCAACCTGTAAGACACCCTAACACGTACAACTCATTTTCCAAAAATTGGGAATCTATGAAGAAATGTCATGAGAAAATCACGATAACAGAGGCTCTATGAATTTGGTTTTCATTATCAATATTACCTTCCTCATTATTGCTATTTTTTTTTTCGTTCGGGACAAATTGTATTTACTAGAATTTAATTGTGCATATTCAATACAAGGGGACCTCTCATGAGATGGAAGTCATTTTTTCATTTATTATTATTTTAATATATTCTTATGATAATTTTAATTTAGATGCGTGAAGAGGAGGAAGCACTGATTATTTTTGACCGATTAAAGATATATTATAAATTTAAATGGAAAATATTAATTTGAGTAATTATATATTTAAGTAAAATTTTGAATCCAAATATAAAAATATAATAAATTATTATAAATTCATAAATTCTATATTAAATTTATATAAGAAAAGCTTGTTATAATAAATGTATATTATTTAATGATTATACATTAAAAATTATAAATAAATAGGAATTATTTTGAAATAAATATGAATTATTCTAAAATAAATAGGAATTATTTTGAAAATTTAAGTTTTTTTTTTGTTTTCACTAAAAAATAGAAAATATAGAGACAATATATGTTTAGAAGATGAAAATGAAAACATGTTTATAGTATTGTTTAATTTTTATTACTATGAATTTCAAAGATAGAGAAGTTGGCTCAAGCACACTTACCTCTTGATTTTCCCCCACAATGAACCCACTTAGCTTGATACCCCATTTGAAAAACATTAGAAAGTATTTTTCCTTAAAAACTATTTATTTAGAGTTGCCTTCATTATTTTATCTAAGCATCGAGGGGCTTCCACAATGTAACATGTTAGATCTCATTTTTGGGATTAACTACCTAGAGTACATCATTAATGTATGACCCATATCTATGAGTATTAGTCACAACTCAAGGACCCTAAAATATATAAATTATGAAGAGAAAATATGATATCACATAAACTAAACTGTCTCTTTACTCTACCAACTTTTTGGGATGAAATCATTTTGTTCCACATCAAAAAATACTAAGGGGATGGGCCCTCCGAACACCTAACTACCCATTTAGTAGCCAAAATGATGCCTTGGGTCACCACATCAGTCACACAAGGCCCACCCTCATCCTTGTGCATGATACAAACTACCTAAGGGACCATCGAAAGACCATGATCCCCACCATAGTACAAGTGCAAAATATGTTCAATCAGTGAAACTATACCTTTCTTGGAAGCTAGCAAGACACATCGTAAATGTGAAAGGCCTAAAGAATCATGTTCACGACCATCAACTTAGTAGCAAAGAGATCCTTGCACTACCAAAAAACTAAATTATGTTGCAAACAATGCTCAATTAGATAAATCCTTGGCCATAATTTTACAAACAATGCTCAATAAAGTTATTGTCTTCCACCCACCAATAGAATCTTTAGCTATATTCTTTGGAATAAACTAGATCAGTCTTTGATTAAGTGATTTTAAAATAAAACCCATGGAAAATAACTCATGTGCAAGATTGCAAATATCAACACCACTGTGTCCCACATCTCCTTGCAAAACACACAAGGTAAATAATCAATACATGGAGAATTCCCATTTTGAATTGAGGAGTCTAGAAAAAAAAAATCATCTTTTTTAAAATCTCTTTCCAATCTATATTGATCTCCAATAAATAATTTGTGTGGCACTGCTCTGAATGAATCATCCTTAACAACCACAAGTGAGTCAGAAAATCAGTAATTAGAGAAAATATTTTGAAGGTGATTTCTAAACATATGTCAAATATTTTTTGGCTTCTCCTCAAGAGTCGCATCTTCTCTGTGTAGACCAAAAATCCTCTCTACCACAATTTTCCTCTTATAGAATTAAAAAAAATATATTATGTCTCTCGTCACCCTGTTCGATCCACTGTAGTAAAGATATGATTCGAGCCCCTATAAAAACATACTCCTTCTCCTTGGGAACCACCATCTAAAACTGACATGCATCCTCCTAGAGGGTGATGTCATGGATGTCCTACTCTAAGAGAATATCCATCTCCTCTAATTTTTTCGTAGCCTCCCAAAGCTCTCTCTTATTCTTCCATGAAATCATACAACCCCATCCAATGATGAACTTCATAGTAAAGTAAATGGTCACCTCCCTCCATAAAAGTTTCCCTTTTTTTCCCCTAGGATGAGGAACACCATTGCATATACTATGCACCAAATCCTTGAAATATTCAGACTTCAAATGGGATACATTAATCTTTAACAAACATGAAGGTTTGAATTCCACTGAATTCCCTATTTCAATAGAAGTCATAATGGGTAGGTGATCCAAACCTATAGATGCAATTAGCACATCAAATGGACACATATTCCTAGAAAAGGAGATATCATCCCTCTGGCCATTGATCTGATATAGTCTAGTAGGAACCCTATGAGAGGCCTATCTAAAGTTTTACTGGGTAAGCCATCCACCATATTCAACCCATTTCTTTCTTTAGTTTGGGTCAAATAACTGAAGAGAAGATTTACACTTAGTCTAAGCCTCCTTCTCTAAACCATTTATCAAAGAACCAACCCCTCCTCTCCTATCGCCATCCCATTCAACCATATTAAAATATCCACCAATTATCCACTCAACATCTGGATGAGAGGTCTCCATCCACATCTAGGTACAAGTATGTGAAAGGATAAGGTTTGGTTCATATGAAAAATAAAACCCCAACAATCTCTCCTAAAATAAAATAGTAATCCACACAAAACAATTTCTCAAGTCAATCCTTGAAGCTATAAAACAAATTTGTAAATACAAGGAAATATGTAACACCACCCCACCTCTTCCTTGAATATTATTTGTGGCCCATAATGGGACATTCTATACATAACTTATGTGATTGCGAAGCTCAAATCCATATCACTTGACCTCCTACAAAACACTATTTTTGGCTTGAAATTTTGAAGAGCTCCTCGAACAACCTGCTTCCTACCTGGGATTGTCATCACTTTAACACTCCATGACGATATAGAGAGAATAATTCAAAAATTAAAGCACTGGCCAAAGTTTTTAACTTATTAGACATCTCCAAGGAAGGAGCTCCCATCTCGAGAGATTCAATCACTGCTTCCTTAAAATAATTTTTCCATTGGGATGGGCTCATAGTTATAGAAAGGTTGTCCAAATATATAGGATATGAATCCCCCTTATGATTATTATATTTAAATCGTTATCCCTCATCCGCCTCCATATTTTGAATAGGAACACTACCATTAGAAAAAATTGTCGGCATGGTTTGAATGTTAATCCCTATATAAAGTGTCATGTTATGTATAAAAACCCTTATTAATCCCTATACAATTAATTATTAAATTTATAGTGTTATATTTCTATGTAGGATAGAACCCTTCATTGCACTCTTTCATTATAATTGTACCCTTTATCTCTTTCATTATAATTGTACACAACAAGGAGACCTTGTCTTAGAATAGTCCTATCTCATCTTATCTTGTTTTATGAATTTGATATATTATTAAAGGAGGCTCCCCCCATGAATTGGACTGTATTCATTTAATTTTTATCATTCATGAAGTGGATATATTGTTAGGTCATTTTTTTGAAAAATGTAGAGACCTTTTCCATGGATCCAAAGAAATATCCAAAAATTGCTTCACCAGTTAAACCTCTAGAAATGTCCTCCATGACTCATGAATAAAATGAGGAGATAAAAAACTAGCTATCCAAATTGAACAACCGAAACAACAAATTGAATGGCAGGTCATTGAAAAAGGTTGATCTGATGAATACTCAAACAAAAATGGAAAGAAATATGGAATATAATATGGATAGAAATTTGGAATATAAGGAAGAAAATATGGATGAAAGTTAGAACATATGGAACATAAGATGGAAGGAAAGTTGGAACATATGGAACAAACGATTCTATAAGCCTTAAATGGGAGGCTTCCTAAAATTGATAAGATGTTTGAAGGGACTCAAAAAGATAAAGATAGTGTTCATATTGAACAACATTGGAATACTAATAATTTTCTTGGGGGAGTTAACTCCAAAATGGAGTTACTTATGGATGGTTTCCAAAAAGAGTGAACTTTCTCAAGGTTTAATTGAGAAAGATTGATGGAAGAAAGGTCTTTACCTGGGTGAGCCAAATACAATGGTATTTTGAACTACATAATGTCATGGATGATGAGAAAATTATTCACATAACAACTTTCAACTTTGATAATAAACCATATCAATGGTATAAATGTGTGGTTAAAAGGAAGCCCCATTCTTATCATTATACTTGGGGTTTATTTACAAGAGAATTAGACACACAATATGTGAAAGTTAGGGAACATGACTACTTTATCCAATTGACAAAAATCAAGCACTTAGGTGATATCGAATATTATAAATTAGAATTTCAATTATTTTCCACAAGGGTTAATGATATAAGTGATGAACATCTATTATAAGAATCCATGGATGGGTTAAAAGAAGAAATTAAACATGAGATTTTACTAAAACATCGTGAAAATATTATGCAAGCTATGCAATGTTCTCATCATATTCAATCCAAGAGTAAGGATAGACACAACTCTACCATTGGAGCATACTTAGGAATTAGAGATCATTTTTGGGTTCATAAGACAATCGTACCTCAACCAACAAGGTTGAAACCTTAACAAATGCATAAAAGAAGAGAAAAGGGACCATGATTCAATTGTGACAACATGTATAGTAAGAGAGATAATGCAGTCAGAATAAATTATTCTACATAGACTATGAAGAGGAAGAACATAAAGAAATAGAACCATCAAAATATAAAGATGTAGAAGATACTTCACCAACAATATGTTTTCATGCATTGGAAAACATTAGTACTCCACAAACCCTCCAGATACAAGGATACAACAAAAATAAAAAATTAACAATCCTAATTGATTCTTGTAGTACCCATAAATTCAACAATTAAAAATGATCAAAAGATATCAATTTATTTGTATTTATAACACCATAGTTTCAAGTAATGATTGCATATGGAGGTACCATAAGTTATTTTGGGAAGTGCCATAGTATTAAGCTCAATATGGGAAAGTATTTTTTATATAGTCCCATGATTTCCATCCAAATGGGTGGTGTTGATATTGTATTACGTGTCCAATGGCTACAATAATTGGGAATATTGGCCCTTAATTCCAAATATATTTTCATGAGACTTTCCTCTGAAGGAAATGAAATTGAGCTTAGACGTAACAAAGGGAAACCCTTTAAGGTGAGAATCTATAATAGCATGACAAAATTACTCAAAAAGGCATGTCATGGTGTAATTTCACAATTTTTCTCACTAGATCTTCAAACATCTATATCCTGTCCTCCATTGCATATCCAAATAGTTATCAACAATCATTCCAAGGTATTTGAAGAAATCCCTAAAGGTATTCCATATACTCAATATCATGACCATGGTATTCATTTGCAACTAGCAAGTGTAGTACCTAACATTAGGCATTACATGTATCCATATGCACAAAAGAGTGAGATTGAGCATATGATCCAAGAAATTTTAGAGGATGGAATTGATCAAAATTGTATCATTATATTATTTTTCATCTATATCAATTCTTTCAGACTGGAAAAAAATTGGAGGAATCAACTTGCATGGTCATTTTAGTAGCAGGTCCTAGTTTGGAAAATTGGGTTTCAGAACCTTCCAAAGAAATTTTGAGGAATTAAATGATGTTTTTTGCGATTTTGGTGTCCAAAACTTGCAAGCCCCCCTTTCATGGTGTTCTACACTTCGAGGCCTTTCCATCATTGTACAATATGTGTCAATCATATTTTCTATGCAAAAGTTATGACTCCCACAAGTTTCCTATTGTGTTGATGACCATGGTATGAGAGGATTCCATGTAATCCCCCATTACTTATGCATATGGGGCTAGATGCATGAGGAATTTCAAGAATATTCTAGAAGTTTCAAAACCCTACCAAAATTGAGGGTTGAGAAAGGAAAAAAAAACTACCCCTAGATGGACATCGGGCTATGTTAAATATCAGGTCACTAAGAGGAGAAGGGGTTCCATTCTAGGTTATTGTATTTGTTCCATATCAATGTAGAGCAATTGGAAGTGGGCAATTAGGGAGCATAACAAAGGGGCTTATTGTTCTATAGTAGCTGAAAAGGCCACATGTGAAATATCCCCAATCTAGCTTATTTGGATTTCTACTGTTGATCTAGTGTTCTGTCTCACAGATCTGATACTTTGGGGGTTTGTGGATGCATTTTATCTTCAGATCTAATACTCTGGGGCTTTCTGGATACGTTTTAGTTATGTGATTGAGATTTTTTGTGATTTTATCATGTGCATGTTATACATTATGGTTTAAACAATATATATATGATGCATGAAGAAATAAGGAACAATAACTACCTAATAATATGTATTATGAGATTTAAGTAGGGAAATACAATGAAATACTAGAAGTATAGAAAACAATCATCAGTTAAATCTCATGGATCGTCACTGGAATACAAGAAAACAAAACAAAATAATCATGAGTAGAAGATGAAGGTAGATCCGATGCATGCACGGATAGATCAACAAAATCAATAGTTTCAGAGAAGAACAGTAATCACTTCAAACTGGAAAACTCGTTTGGAATGCTATAACCATCAAAATGTGATGGAAATTATCTCAATAGAATCATCCTAGCCTCTAGACTGATCCTGGTGACTGTCGGATGGAATATATGTCCTATTATGCTCCAGATCTCATCCTCTTGGGCTATATGCAAGTCCTGGGCTCTCTAGATGCACCCAAATTATTCCACCAAAGGAATCAACTACTAGATGACTCAAAATGTTCTCCCTGGAAAATGCGGAACTAGGTCAAAAGGATTTCCCCAGATCTTCTTTGATGCTCCAATTATAACCCCAATTGTCCTTCCACAAGAGTTGCACCCTGGATGGTTGAATGCTGCTCTCTAAAGGATTCTACCGTTATAATATTTTGGTACATGGCTCAATCTATGCACCCTAGATGGATCTCAACTGGGTCGGAAGGAATCTGCAATCCAAGCTCTGATCTCCTGCAACTACAAAAACCCTCTATATGACCTTGTGCCCTCATTGGTTGAGTTGCACAGCACTGTAAACTGGATACTCTTGAATCACACGGTGAAATACCTGGATGGTATCTTTGACGGGCTAGGGTGTGTCTCTCAACACTGAAACTGATCAATGTTGGTGGTTTCCTCCAAATATCCACAAAATAGTAGAAGTCAAATCTCTTCCTCCTCTGGGAACTCTCAACCTCAAATCATAATATATCATAATGAGGAATTAGGTCAAATTCCTCCCTTTATACTCTTCCCAATAGAATTCACCATTGAACTCACTTAAGTTAGGAACTTTTCTTCCTAATTTGAGTAATTAATTAATTAAGTCCCCCCTTATCACCTTTTTATTCTATTTCTCTATTGACTTAGGCTTAAGTGACTTTTCCTATGTTTTTTGGATTAATTCATCATTTAGCCATCAATTCTCCCTTATTTATCCTCTCGTTCTCTGTTTGTTCCCAAATATAGTCTATGGGAACAAATAAACTACTAAGTCACTCTCTGCTAGTCTACTCTTGGAAACGGGACATCACAGTCCTCCCTTCCCAAGATTTCTTGTCCTTAAGCAACATCAATCCTGGGTGTTGCAAAATATTCTCCCCCTCCCACATGGCATCCTCCACTAGAAGTACCCTCTATATGACCAAGCCCTCCCTGATGATCTTGTTCCTCAACCTGCACTCTCTCTACTCAAGAATCTCCTTTGGCACTAACTCCAATTGACCCTCCTCATCTAAGGGTGGAAACTCCTCTGAAGTGTTGATTTGTTGTCCCACTTCCTTTTTAAGGAAACAAACTTGAAAGAAATTAGAAATATTTCTACCCTCTCATTGCTATAGCTCATATGCCACCTCGCCTACCCTCCTGATGACTCTGTATGACCCATAAAATCTCAGCTTGAGTTTCTCTTCTCCAATCCTCTTCAAGGAGGACTGTCGGTATGGATGTAACTACAGAAAAACTAAGTCCCCAACCTCAAAACTGCGCTCAACCCTCTTCCTACTTGCATAGATCTTTTGTTAGTTTTGTGCTTCCTATAAGTTTTCCTTTACTTCCCTCAAAATTATTTGGCTCTCCTCCACCCAATATTTTCCCCCCAGAACCCTGCTATCCGCAAATACAGTCTCCATAAAAGTGGGTGCATCATATCCATGAAATTCTCTAAATGGTGACATCCTGATAGACATATGGTGATTCATTTTGTAACAGTACTAAACCATGTGCAACCACCTCACTGATGTGCACTTCTATCCTCCCATATAGTTCCTCAGATACCCCTCCACCCATTTGTTGAAAATATCTGTCTATCCATCTGTTTGTGGGTGGTAGCTGGTACTTGTGGCTAGCTTTGTGCCTGTCAACCGAAAAATCTCCTACCAAAATGCGTTGATGAAGCACCCATCTCTATCACTGACTATTTTCTTGGGTAAGCCATGCAATATGAATACCTCTTTGAAAAAAAACTATGCTATGTGTATGGCCTTGTAGTTCGTGGGTATGGAGAAGAAATGTTGAAATTTTGTTAGCCTGTCAACCACCACAAATATACAGTCCTTTCCCTGCATGCGAGGGAGACATGTGATGAAATCCATAGAAATGCTCTCCCATTTCTGCTTCAGATTGGGTAGAGGTTGAAGAAACCCTATTAGGTGTGTCTACTCTCACTTGTTCTGTTCAAAACTCATGCAATATTGTATGTGCTTCAGTACATCATCCTTGAGACCCTTCCACAAGAATATCTCCCTAATATGTTTATAAGTTTTGAAGTACCCCTGTTTCCCTGTTGTAGGTGAATCATGACACACCTTCATAATATTCCCCTTTAAGGTAGATTTTGGAACCAACCAAATCCAGTCCTTGTAGAAAATGGTTTCATATAGTACTCGGTATCTATCATCAACCACCTGCCCATCCATCACCTCACAAGATTTTTTTTTTTTGGAATATTCCACCAACAAATGTGCTTTCCAATCTGTGCAAATGTCCATCATCAAACACCCTGGTGGCCTCCTGGAAAAGGCATCTAGAATCATGTTTCCTTTTCCCTTGACATACTCAATGTCAAAGTAAAAGTATTGGATCTTCGATACCCACTTCTGTTGTTTCTCACTAAGGTATTTCTGATCCAGGAAATACTTGAGATTGTTGTGATCAGTCTTCACTACAAATCTACTACCCACCAGATACTACCTGAATTTGGTTAAGGCGTGCATGATTGCTAGCATTTCCTTGTTGTAAATAGAGTAGAGTCACTCCGACTCACTTTGATTCCTATTCTCAAACACAATGGGATTGCCTCCCTGCATCAACATTGCTCCAATACCCACCTCTGATGCATTGCACTCCAAGACAAACGACTGTGAGAATTATGGAAGGGCTAAAATAGGGCATGTGATCATAACCTCCTTCATCTTCTCAAATTTTCATTGTGACTCATCTGTCCACTGAAAGTCACCCATCTTTTTCAAATCTATGAGTGGTGCTCCTAACTGCAAAAAACCCCTGACAAACCTCTTATAATAACTGCACAACCTAATGAAGCTCTTTAACTCTGTCAAACTCCTAGGTGTTGGCCAATCCAAAATGGCCCTAATGTTATCCTGATGTACCTAATCCCCCTATGCACTGATGATGTGGCCCAAGTAAAGCAACTCTATCATCACTAACTCACAATTGGACTCTTTGGAGTATAGTGATTGCACCCCCATGATGCTCAAAACCTCCTCTAAGTGCCCCATATGCTCTTGCCATGTGTTGCTATAGACCAAAATGTCATCAAAGAAAACCAAGACTGATTTTATCAACTGTTGGAAGATTGGTTGTTGTCATTGATGTCAACCCTAATCATGGGTTTTGGACCGCAAGATTGATAAAGGTATTTGGACATGAAGGACAATCTAGATGCATATACAACACCCATGAATGGATAATATACATCATGTTGCTTCTAGTGGTATGTGGCACATCACGTGGATCTTCATGGTTGAGGATAAATGATTTTTTGAAGATGAAAAAGTGAATTGAAGAAGGAAGTACATGTAGGCCCTGAAGATAATTAAAGAAAAGAATTACAAAATAAGAAAGTGTCAGGTCGGACCTAATGTTAAAAGGAACTGACATAAATGGTATAAATAAACATCATTATACATTCATTTGATAAAATTCAAATTTCAGAGGAAATAAGAAGTAAGGAAGGTTTGATTTCAAGGGAGGATGAAGTCTTTTGGTGATGTGTTCTAAGGTATGTTATTTTCAGGTCATCTTACAATTTTTTCTATAAATTTTTTTTCTAGAATGATTCAGATGGTGAAATCGCTATGTTATTGAGAATACATATCAAGGTACCTTTGGTAAAATTTTTATCTTTTGATTCGCTATAATTATGGAGATACACTATGTGGAATATAGGGTTTGTGACCAGACCTTAAGCTAGTCAATAAACAGGTGTTCCGGGTAAAATAGTCATAACTTCTTCATCGAGAATCCACATGAAGTGGGAAAAATTTCATTGGAAATATTATGGACTGTAGTTTCTTGTGTGCGGATTTCAAAATTGGATGTTAATTATTGAGCATGAGGCATTATGTGCAAGTTCACTCTTCTGAATAGACTAGAATTGAATAAAGTATACCATTCTTTCTATAACCTCTTTTTGGGGAGGATTCAAGGAGTGAAAATTGGAGGAGTTTCAGAGAATACATTGAGTAATATTATCTACAGGATCAGAGTACTCCAAGAATTGAAGAATTTCAGAAATTGAAGATGATCTGAAAATGATAAAAGGCTTGTATTCTTGAAAATATTTGCAAGTTTTAATTCAAGTGTTCTTATGCAAAAGGATCAATTTGAAAACACAACTTTTATAGAAATTACACATTCACGACTCATATAATAAGCAATGAATAATAATGAACAGAAAACACATAACACAACAAATGATAAAGGAGTTCATCCCTCTCTTGGGCTACATCTCCTGGTCTAGCTTCCAATGGATATTTTGTATTATTTTCTAAAAGTGATAAAATACATGCTTTAAAATGGTCAAAATTCCAAATAGATGGCTCCAATGGCTTCAGAACATCCAAAAACCCCTAGCTGGGCTTTTTTGGCACCTGATTTGGCCAAAAATTGAAGAAGATAGGCTTCCTAGAAGTTCCCCTTCAAACTTGTTGTCTCTGAATCGCCAAAATGCACCCCTGCGTCCTCAACCTAGCCTCTATTCTCATATTTGTGCTAAAACCTAGCACCGAGCGCAACCGTAAAACTATGCAAACTGTAGGATGGTTAGGGCCCACCTAGCCTCTAACTGCCAAAACATTAGGCATGTGGCTTACCATATGATTGCGCACACATACAAAAAGGGGCCAAGGTTTAAAACATATGGTAATGTCAAGTGGAAAAGTGCACATGGTTTGAATATGCGTGTGCTGGTGGTTATATGGTGTATATATATGTTGTTGATTAAGGTTGGTTATCATTGATGTCAACCCTTGAAGAAAGACCCGTAGCATAAAGGTTTGGGTAATGGACCCAATAGTGTTTGATGTAAATATGACTCATTACTTTTTTGTCATGGTTGATAAGAAGTAAATATGGATGAACTCCAAAGTGGTCCCCTTATGTTGAAAGCCCTCACGGGAAGACGCTTTGTGCAGTAAGAAAACCCATGCTTAATTGTGGAATAATGAGATGAAGGAAATTGAATTTGTCAGGGAAAATATCTTAGATGGATAGTTCTTTTCATTTCATTTCTAGTGGTATGTGGAACGACACATAATTCCTCACGGTTAGAGAGTTATGGCCATGAGAAGTTGGAGACCCCAGGTTTGGGTAATGGAACCAATTTTGTTTGATGGGTAATGGTATGAGTTATGATATATTTTCA
>JZKD02S1382609.1:516803-553482 GCA_000966675.3 Picea glauca | reverse complement strand
CCGCAGGCCAAAGAAGCACCTTGGTACACAATTGGTGCCACTACACCAAAATGGGCTCACCGACCTATATACAAAATGAAAAAATACATAAAGAAACACTCAAGGTGCCTCTAGAGCACCACCTCCTGCCCCTGCCTCAGGTGGTGGTTCCCCACCCACTATTGGTCCCTCTGGACCTAGAGGTAACCATCTGGTCATCGCAGCACCTGCTACTGCTGCTCGCCGCACCATGGTCTTCCATGTCAGCGGAACTCCCACACACTGATCCAGGATGCCCTCATCCTGGATGCACGACCACATGCCCTTAGGCATGCCTTGTAGCACTACCTCCAAGCGGCAATGAATATCCTCAAAATATCCCTCGGCCTCCACCGGAGGAGCATGCGATGGCCCAGCACCAAGGTCATCAAAACCGTGTCTCCTATCCGCTCTCTCATCACCGACTGGTCTTGCCTCAACATCCTTGCACCAACATCTCTCTCCTACCCAAAGCCCTCCCCGCGATGGTCTCCCTAGCTCTTGATGAGACGGATCTATGATCAGCTCAACCTCATGCCCGCAAGGTCCCACATCTGCACATAGAAACAACCAAACCACAGTATCAACATCTATACAAAATCCACATGTGATTCTATCTCAAAAATTAACATATCAAAATCACAAACATACCTTGGTGGTCAAACACCTCCCCTGGAGGTAACACCATATCCAGATCACCCCGGAAGTCAACACCATAGTATGGATACTGCAATATGATCTGCGACATCTTCCGCCACACTTGTGCCACCTCATCCGTGAAAAAATGGTTGCCCTCACCACCACCATGGAGAATCAAGATCATCGACCACTACCTCAGTCGCATCTCTCATGCACCAGGTGTGCCTAATAAACCTATAGGGTGCAACATCGACACCCTCTCCAAAAACCAGACCACCAAGATGGACCCAAAGGCAAATTCCCCTGAATCCATAGTTCGACATCTGTCCAGCTACCCTACCATCTTCGCATGCAGCATCAAACCCCAGTCAAAATTCTCTTTGACCAGTACCCTCCCCATAACCCTCAGCTGGCCATCACTGATCCGCTGAGTCACAAGGGACCCATATACCCTCACAATCATTTCTACTACATAGGGATGAGCTAAAGAATCCATCGCCCCGATACTCACTATGGATCCTGACATGAATTTCTCCCTAGAACAATACCTCTGGCCCAAGGTAGATAACTGCACGTCTGCAAGTAACACAAGATCCACTGGTAGGGGCATTCCTTGAAAAGGGAGCCCAGTCAGAAAGTATACATCTTCCACCACAGTGAAGGAAATCTTCTCTCCCCACACCATAAAGAAATGTACATCTGGACTCCACATCCAGATCAGAAACTGCAGAGGATACTCCTGTGCTCATATCAACAGGCACTCGAACAACTTCAGTAGCCCACAGGCTGCCAAAGTGGCATGAACCCCTAGCTCCTTAATAGCCACAACATCCCTCAGCTATGACCAGTCTTGCTCTGACTAATGGACTGACATTGTGCAAAATCGTCTCATGCACCCACATAATATAGTCCTAGGTCAACCATATTGACCATAAAACACATTAAAATCCCCCCAAAATATAAGTTTTTCACCCATCAGCCTTGCCCCCAAGGCGCAACTGTTTAACCCATAGGTGCGCACATATGTGCACCTGTTCACCCCATAGGCGTGCACACATGCACGCCTATACACCCCATAGGTGTGCATGCATTTGCACCTATTCGCCTTACAGGGGCGCCTCCATGCACCCCTGTCATGAACACAAGCACACATCACAATGCGCCTTCCCACTACAAAGCCACGTACCCATGCATAGTTGTGTATAAAACAGGGATGCATACCATGCATTCCTTTGTCCCCCCTACGGATGCACCCATGCATGACTATCTCGATAACAAGCATGCATCTGTGCATGCATATTTCTGGATTTCTCTCACACTGGGGGGCCCACACCCATAAAATCCCCTGTACAACCCTTTGTACATGCCCTTCCCACAAATTGAAAACCTACTTCTATGTAGGATGATAAGACTACTAACCTGAAGCTTGCTGGTCTTGAATCAGCTGCCTCGTTCTCCCAGAATATCTAAATCTCCTCTGAATACCTCTCGTCCAGTCACTCTGACAACAAGTACAAATGAGTTGGCAATGTGGGCCCTAAAGCTATATATAGGCCTTTCTGCCAAACTTCCAAACACCATTCCAGGAGCTCCGGGTGTCCATTTTTCGATCCATCTTTAGCCACGGGATCAACATCCCATCACCTACATCAAGACATTCCTCGGGCCATTTTTTATCCTTAGCCCTTGGGGCACCATTTTTTTCATACCTCGTCCAAGTACGCATGCTCATGTTCAAAATTATCAAATAAATTCTTGTATGTTTGATTCTCTTCAGATATTGTTCACGTCAGGTATTTGGTTTTCATGTGTACAGGTACTTGGTCATAATACATCAACACAACCCCTTCAGGTATATAATCAACATTGGCATGTAATCATTCCCTCTGAATCTCAATTGCATCTCTAGTCACACCCTCTAAAATTTGCCTCTAGGATCCCCATCTCTGGCTCTGCAGTACTGACACCTCCATTGCATTTTAGGTACTATCACCCGGTAGCACTCTCCCCCACATGAGTTGTCCCATTCATAGCACCCTTTGGCACTTTGACACTCATGCTGTTTTCCAACCCTTTAGGGATGGGAGTCCCGATAGTCTTACATCATATCGTGAATCAACCACATACTCCTTCTCCTCATTTTGCTAGCCTTCCCAATGGACTCCCAGATTATCTCTTCAAGGTTCTATTTTGACTGCACCTCCGCAGTATCATTAACCCTCCATTTCATCCACAATCAATTTGCCCATCCGCAAATTTCCCTCCATTTCATCTACCTCATACAGAAACCCACCCATGGGGCCCCCAACCTCCACTATTTCTCCAAGCAAATTGCACCCTCACCGTCTCAACCATATTACATTGGGGCATCCGTTTCTATATTTGTACACTCATTCCAAATTATTATTTATAAATTGTAAAAATCCTTTATTTCCAACATGTACATATCTTTTTGTCATCACCTTTGACGACCTTCTTCCCTTTTTGGCAAACGCAACCCATGTCTCCCTTGGTTGGGGCACTCCTTATCATCTACCCTTGTTGACATCGTCCATATACTCCTAGTATCCCACCGGTGACTTACCTCTGCCCTCTGAGTTTTTTCACTTTTTCCTGCCTCTGGCACAACTTATCCCATGTCTTGTTGTCCCCCTGACACTCGACCTAGTTGAATGGTTGCAGCCACTTATACTTCGTCCATACTTGCAACCAAGGGTAGTCTTGAGTCTTCATACATCTTGAATTTTTCCATGTACCTCCTCAGTTCCTACCCTCACCTATTAGATTTCACGAAGCCCTTTGCTTCTTGGAGTTGCATCCCCCTTTTGTCGACATCAGTATAGTTTCCAGAAGGGCGACAATATCTTGATTCCTATTACCTTTCCAATGAGAGGTCTCGGACGAGACAGGGAGAACCACAATTGCTCCCTGTTTTCATTGACCACTGTAACATTCAACTTCAACACTTTCTCATGTTATGGTGGGTCTTACTTTGCGACTATTGCAGTTCTTTCTTATATTTGTCAAAGAACTCTAAACTTGGTTGGGCTATCAATGCCCACAACATCCCTGATACTTCTTACAAGTATCCTTGCCTACTATTCAGAGTATGTTTCTCATCATATTTGTCCTCTTCCTTTATCAAAACCACCCCTGAGGGCACTGCAGTGATCTACATCAACACACAGTTTCAGTTACTGTACAAAACCATTATTTTTTGAGTTACATGACACAAGCATGGGGCATGCCTACCTCATTTGTACACAATTTAATTTTACACACCTTATGGAAGGTTGGGTCATACAGGTTCCTTTCTCCCTCCAACAGGTAACTCTTGACACTCTCACTATTGTTGTCTCTTACAACGACACTCTCAGTAGAAGAAACATTAATGAATTTCGGCTATACGTATGCTCCTACCCTCATCCATCAGGGGGCATTTGTTATCACTAAAATTTCATCTGCAAATGGTTACAAGAATCTAGCATCATCAAATAGTTATGAGGTCACCCATGGACCAAAATTACCACAAAATCATTTCCAAAAGGTTCAAAACTATACAACCAGTGATAAAATTAAGGTGCATTATGACTACATAGGGCGTGCACACACATGTGTAATCCAGAAATGTAGGAAAAGCGCACATGTGCACGATGAGTGAATGTGGTCACTAAAAGCTACGCACATCTAAGAATGACACCTTTATGAGATTGGTCAGCCTCCCACCCACTTCTGGTTCAGCTTCCAAGTTGATTTGACACCCAAATCTCAAATGAATCCGACTGGGTGGCTAATCAAAGACCTAAAAATTCCCTAAATAGCCTCTTTTCACACTATAAGCTGGTTGCACAATACCTCAAAGAGGTGCTATAAAACAAGGCCATGGGTGCACTTCATTTTCAAGGAATTCATTAGCAAAGTTATGCTACTACTATTCTTTTGAGGAATCCTCTATTCTCATCAAGGGTATACTAGCACCATTACATTGGGAAATCCATCTCACCCCTTGAGTGGATTAGCTTGGGATTCTTTCACCATTTCATTCAAAGTTGTAAGAAGATCTTAGTTGTGGCGGTCCAAGAGCCCTCCCTTGGAGGAAGAAGGGACCCAAAGTCCTCTTTCTTCTTGGTGTTTTCTTTCACTAATATAATCCTTGCCATTGGTCACATGAGTCTTATTGGTTTTTTGTTCTTATATCCTTATGCTCAATAGTTTAGTTGTTCTTTTATTTCTTAGTTTAGTTCTTAGTTGTTCTTTTATGTTTCTTTCTCTATCCCTTTTCCTTTATAGCTGTCTTGCTTAGATAACCCAACTAATCTTGTAAGCACCTCTGTTTTGCTCATTTAGGTGACAAAAGAGGAGCAACATTCCATCTAACTTATTCTATGACTTCATAGAGTAAGTCATGGCTGCTTTGACTTGGTCAACCCTACATTTGACCAAAAGTTCAAACTTCATGTCTTGGCTTTCTGAAAGTACTAGGAGATGAGCTAGGCTAGGTCCCACTGATCTATATGAATATTAGGTCAATCCCTTCATTTAAGGTTCCTCAACAAGATGATTAGGGTTTCTACAACTGCTCCTGCTAGTAACCTTAGCGACAATGCTATGGTGACTGCTCTTGCTAGAAACTCTAGTGGAAATTCTTTAACGAGCTTATTATCCTTACAGCTATGTTTCCTTCCAGCGGTTATACTGAATGAAGGAGGTGTGGGCCCATAATCTATTAGAATATAATGGATGTGCTCATTTTACCATTGAAAATATCACTATTGTCACCCAACCATAGGCTGAAGCGACCCTTTGAGCACCTTAACCTTGACAGAGAATCATTCTGAAAACAAACCCTAGGCTATATAGCGAAACAAAAGTTAGTGCACCTTTCCCTAAGGATAGCGCATGAACAAGAGTTGATCAGATAGTCCAAACCCTAGCCAAGAGATATTCCAAGCCAAAATGTAACTGCTAGCTACAACAGCTGCACCGAGAACTCTCCTCCAAACCTACGCACAAAACTGGGCACTGCAGTGCGCATAAGTGCTACTTTGCAATTCTGAGACTACCTACCATAATGAAGACTGGCCTCTTGTATTTATAGTAATTCTGGCGAACTGCCTGTGGCGACTTCTCATTCTGGGTATCTATGTGTTCAGTATATTATTATTTCTTCTGGCTGACTTCTTCTCTTGGAGGCTAATAACCTAATATAAATTATCTTCTTGAGACGACAAGTCTTCTAGGGTTAGTGACCAAATCATTAGGGTTTCTCTTGCTTCCCAGAGTATTCTATTATTTCCAGGTTTACGCATGGAGGTAAATACCTCCCACATCTACCATAATATTAACAGTAATCTGTCGCCAAAAGAGAACCGGTCATTGTAACTCGATCCATTAGAGATCCAATAATTCTAACTCGAGCGGCCATTAGAGAACCAATCCCCTTCTCCTCTCTGTTGTCTCAACATTGATCACCTTTTACCTACTAGGTAGGAGTTGAAGAAGAACATTTTTCATAAGGCATTTATGTGTAGTATACACAAATTTCTTGTACATATCCACTAGGAAAGTTGTGCTAGAATATGTTTCTTTATGCATAGAATTTCATGGAATTGATAGAACAAATTCTTGTTCTACCTCTATAAAGAATACATCACTAAATGTGTTTCATCTACATGCCACTAGGCCTATTCAAAGCATATTCACACCATCATTGGGTGGAGGTGCAGCATCGGATTGATCAATTAGACATGAGGTATCAATTTTGAAATATTTGAGGGGTTGAGACTAAGATTTATTTTTTTCTAACCATTTTACTATGAATTATAGGCATAGTTTCAAAATCTATCTAGGGATTCATGGGATCTTTCTAGTGTCTTCTAGTATCTCAACAAATGATTCCTATTTATTTATGTGCAAGAGAGCCTCAAACTTCAATCCTAGATTCTCTAGGCCCACCTAAACTATAGTCGCACTATATGTTCATCTCCTTCTTCCTAGTACTCCTATCCAACAAGAATACGAACAAATATATCATTTAGATCATTTTTAGTATGGCCCCTACCTCTAGATTGGTGTGAGCTTAGGGTGTTATCCCTACCTCTCATCCCAACCAACATGCTCATTTGACATCCCACTAACAATCAAAGGAGGTTTCCAAATTCATAGTGGAGGGTGACATTGTTTAGACTACAACATAATGTAGAATCAAGATAACCTTCCAACTCTTCTTGTATACAACATTTTATCTAGAGCTTTCTCCACTCTTCTTCAAATGTCAAGAAAAGAAATACTTCCAAATCTTCATTTATTTTCAATCTTTCTTCTAAATTATGGATCTATTTCTTCCAAATCTATTTTCAACTATTAAAACTTAGTTTAGATTTTACCTTAGAATACTACTTCACTTTATTTAAATTATTATTACATCTTACTTTATTCAAAACTCTCTCTCTCTATATATATATAACATGATTAACCTACTTTTATCATTTATTTATTATTTATTATAAATATTTTTTAAATAAATTTAACGAAAATTTAAAATTGTAAAAAAATACAATAAATATATAGAACATTGAGACTTTTTCTATTAACCCTAAAAAAAAAATAAAGACCTAATAAAAATTTAAAAATATTTTTTAGAGAATTGATAAATATTTTAAATACAATCTCTTCATAATCATCCCTTTATAATGTCCTAAAAAGATGTTATAAAACAAGTATAACTTTATAATAATAATTTATCATTATTTTACAAAACATTGTTCAACAATGTGGTAAAGATAGAGAAAAATTGAGCTTAGCTAATATGACCTTATGACCTTGAATTTCATAATAAAGTTGTGATCTCTTTTAAACTTCCACTTTTGTTTTTTCATTAATCCATAATTACATTCTCATCCTATTAAATAACTTCATTATTCATCTGTTTACTTTTTTTTATAGGTCTCCTCTGTTCTCCCCCACTCTGAACCTATTTTATTTGTTTGGGTCCCTCCCCCTTTTCTAGAACCTTTTTGAAGTCCATATTGTCTTTCTTCCACCTTTTTGAACCTTCTCCATTGAATAAGATGAATCTCTCTTTAATCTCTCTTTCTTCTCTACTTTCCTATTTCTCTCTTATTTTATAATCATATGCTTTTTAATTTTTAATTCCTATCTTTTTCCCTCAATATTTCGTCACATAGTATTTTATTTTCTTTATAATTTAATATTTTAATATAATATTTTCACATTTGAATAAATAAAAAAAATTCCCTTCCATTTGTAATTATCGTATTTTAAACCTTATTCTAATTAAAGTTTTAAGTCCTAACTCCTCTCCATTAATATTTCCTTTATTCTATTTTCTCAATAAAATAATAACTTCGTTATATTGCATTATTATACCGTTTGAATATTTAAAAAGTTTTCTCCCCAATGGCATTATCTTATTTTAAAACCTATTCTAATTCAAGTTTTAATCCCTAACTCCTCTCCATTAATATTTCCCCTATTTTATTTTCTCAATAATATGATAACTTCATTATATTGAAGTTATTATACAATAATGATTCTGACATTTCTACTTCCTATCAGACATTGAGCACGGGAAAACAGTTCCCAACTTCCATCTCTAGGATGGATTATTATGCCATCTGAGGAATCTAGTTCCTTCAAGCAATCATGCAAAGATGATTTGGGAAGCTCATTACATCTGGGAAATGATACATTTTGGTGTAGAAAATACAGTGGCAGTATTGTAGAAGCATTTTTATTTGTTGAATATTCGACAAGATGTTCATAAGTACATTATATCCTGCACTATATGCACCATTTCCAAGCCTACCATCAAGAAACAAGGGCTATATACTCATCTTCCGACTCCATATATGCCTTGGGATTCTATCTCCATGGCCTATGATGTAGGAGCATCGTGTCAAGTGCATAGAGGTGAGAACATTCAACACGTGCGATTTCTTCTAGAACTTCAACATGGGTGGCTACAACGGATTTTGGGATCCGCCTTCACTCAGTGCCATAATTCACTTTTTGAGGCATGCTTGAATTGGTGCCAAATTTTACCCTGTGAAACAAGTTTTTGAAATTGTAAATAGAGTTGGAGTTTCCACTTTGGCTCTGGAATGGGACTGGACTTATATAGTGTAGGATGAATTTTTGAGTAGGCAAGTCGCAAGGGGAAACCCTAGAACCATCTTTGAGTTATGTGGAAGTTTACATCCCCAGTGAGAAGGAAGGGATGGAAGGAAGAGAAAAATTAGTTGTAAGAGGGAACCGCGAGTAGCAGGAGAAAAAAAATGATTTTAAGTTACTGTAATTTTGAATGTATTCTCTAGCCATTGCACACTGGTGAATATAACAGAATGGAAAATTGATCCAAATGTGTTGAGCTTGGACTGTGTGTATTTTCCTGTTATTTTTTGTTTTATAAACAAGTAAATGGAACTATGAGATTTTAGTCATTTCAATTGTTTCTCTTCATTTGGAGCTCTGCAAGGTCTGCATCGAGCCATGGAGGAACACTGTGGAATTGTTTTCTCTTCACTGGGAGCTTTGCAAGGTGTGCATCGAGCAAAAGAGAAAACACTGTGAATCTAATCTATAAAACTCTCTCAGATGCAAGGAGTACGTGGGAGCCAGAGTCTGAACCAGCAAGGCTCAGGAGGAATAACACTTGTTGGAGTGTCTGAGTTAAGGGACTTGGAACAGGGAGAGATCAGAAGCACTGGAGCAGAGGATTTTTCTGCTGAGATGCAGAGACTCCATGGACAGGTCAAAGAACAATTACAGAGTTCTAATTAGAAATACAAACACAGATCTGATCATCATCGCAGGGAACTTCAATTTGAAGTGGGAGATCAGGCTTTAGCACATCTCAGGAAGAAAAGGTTCCCTAGGGGAACATATAGCAAATTGAAGATGAAGAAGATAGGACCCTGTAAGATCTTGAGGAAGTTTGATGTAAATTCCTATGAGATCAAACTACCATATGGTGTGGGCATTTCACCCATATTCAACGTTTCAGACCTGTATCCTTACAGGAAAGATGACACAGAAGGGTCATAAAATCAAGGAAAGATTTAGTGGGAGAAACGGATGCCTATACCAGAAAATCCGCAGATGGAGAAAATTGTTGATCAGAGGATTGGAAAGAAGACTAGGAGGAAGACTTATTTTGATTATCTGTTCAAATGGAAGGGACACCCAATCGAAGATTCTAGTTGGGAAAATGAAGCTGTTATCTAGAAGCAGGGAAAATCAATAGAGGAGCTCATGGACAGGAGTCCATGAATTTTTTCAAGGGGAGTATGATGCAGGAGCATCATGTCAAGTGTATAGAGGTGGGAACATTCAACACGTGTGAGTTCTTCTAGAACTTATTCATGGACGACTACAACGGATTTCGATATCTACCTCCACTCAACGCTAGAATTCACTTTTTGATGCACGCTTGAACCGGTGCTGAATTTTACCCTATGAAGCAAGTTTTTGAAATTGTAAACAAAGCATGAATTTCCACTTCGGCTCTAGAATTTGACTAGACTTAGATAGTGTAGGATGAATTTTAGAGTAGGCAAGTAGCCAGGGGAAACCCTAGAACCATCTTTGAGTTATGTAGAATTTTACACCCCCAATGAGAAGGAAGGGCTGGAAGGCAGAGAAAAATTAGCTGTAAGAGAGAATTGGGAGTAGCAGGAGAAAAAAAATGCTTTTAAGTTACTGTAATTTTGAATGTAATATGTATCCATTGAGCACTTGTGAATATAACAAAATGGAAAATTGATCCAAATGTGTTGAGCTTGGGCTATGTGTATTTTCCTGTTATTTTTTGTTTTATAAAAAAGTAAAAAGAACTGTGAGATTTTGGCAGTTTCAATTGTTTCTCTTCATTTGGAGCTCTCCAAGGTGTGCATCAAGCCAGGGAGGAACGTTGTGGAATTTTTTTCTCTTCACTGGTAGCTCTGCAAGGTGTGCATCGATCTAGGGAGGAACATTGTGTATTTGTTTTCTCTTCATTGGGAGCTCTGCAAGGTGTGCATCGAGCCAGAGAGAAAATGTCGTCAATCTGAGCTATCAAACTAACTCTCAAACGTAAGGAGTGCACAGGAGCCAGAGTTTGAACCAAACAAAGCTTAGGAGGAATAAAACTTCGAAAAGTGTTATCGAAATCCAGGAATACATTCCCTAGAATGAGCGAAGATCGAGTCTTCACAGACTTAGAAATATCCTAAGTCGAAATCGAGTAAAAGCTCAGGAGGAAGAACATTGTCAAGCATTGGATCGAGGTGGAAATCCATAAAGGCCATCCAATTTAAGGAAGGAGCATAGGTTTTAACCTTGCATAGATCCAGGAGGAGAGTTCGGAAATCCGAATGGATGGTGGAGAAATCTCAAGGGGGAACACCGAAACCCCATACGCCATTGGATCAGGTAGAGCTGCGAGGAGGTTAGTGGTGAGAGTTTCTCGACATTCATTTTGGGAGTTTGGGTACTGGGAGGTGGAAGGATAGAGGCTCTTGTCCTTCATAACCCCAAATCGTGAAATAGTTAAATCGCGATTCGACATGAGCCATTGATTGAATGCCACAAACTTTTAGCATTTCAACATTTTGGCATTTCAGCTTTTCAATGATCGGAGACTCCAAGAAGAAGGGATACCCTTTGTATCCAGATTCTGTGAAACGTGAAATCCTAAAGGAGAGAGTGCCAAGACATTTTGGATTTTCGGTGACCGGGGGTTCTAAGAAGCAAGGACATCCCAGACATCCTGATTTCATGAAACACAAAATCCCGAAAGAACAGGCACCGGGTATCTTGACATTTTTCCATTTCAGCATTTCGACCACCAGAGGTTCGAAAGGGGAAAGGAAGGGGCCTTACATCATGATTCCCTGAATTGCGAAACTCCAAAAGATAAAACACCGAGCCGATTTGGCATTTCGTGAACCAAGATTTCAAAAGATAGAGTACAAAAGAGAGAACGCTCGCTTCACGATTCCTCGAATCGTGAAAAGTGGTGGCATATTATCGTGGGTCATAATTTCAGCATTCCAGGTACCGAGTACTCGAGAGGCCAGGAGTCTGGAGCTTGGGAGTCCTGACTCACAAAACTTCGAAACACGAAGACCCGAAAGGCCAAGGAAGGAACCAATTGAAGCATTGTGCCTTTTTGGTGTTTCAGAGATCGAAAGTCCAAGAGGACAAGGAATGGGGGAGAATTCGTTCATAGGAGTCCCAAAACCCCTAAAACCCCGAAAGGTATGTCGGCTCAAAATAGAGAGAAGAGCACCAAGGGAAAAGGATGTGCACACAGATTTTGTTGAAGGCCTATGCTAGAGGAGAAAAGGGGGACCTATGGGTTTGTTTGAAGGGTTCTAGAAAGAGATCGAAAGAGATAATTCGGCTTAGAATAAGAATGATCCAGAGATCGGGAGGTTAGTAAACCCTGCTGAGGTAGGGGGTCTACATCAAACTACATGTCTGGTCTACCTTCAACCAAGCATGGGAATGAATGTGTCTTCGTGGTCATTGATCAATTCTCTAATATGTAAATTTTGGCATCTTGTAAGAAGAGCATCAAATCCAAGGCCATCTCCAAGTTCTTCTTCAGACATGTTTAGGTTCATTTTGAGCTACAAAAGACAATTATCTTCGGTTAAGATAGTAAGTTCATGAGCACATTTTGGTTTAGCCTATGGTCGATGATGGTGTTGGACATACTGACCACGCCGAGGGGGGGATTAATTAATGTGTGGCTCTTTTCACCATTATTTATTCCTTTAGTTAGCTACCACTTCAAACATTATTGTTCATTACTTGCATTCACTATTAGTTGCTTGCATGTAAACATATATCAACAACATTCATCAATAATAAAGAACTATGAATCATCATCACAATGAACACAATGAGCACTAGATATATGTGTCATCTTTTGTATTATGTTGTTACATGAAGACTGCAATATCCAAGGGTTTATCAAAACCAACTAAAAGTAAAAACCAACTGAAAAGAGAGTACCAAATCTAAAATACAAGACCCAACTTGCATACCTCAGGACCAACTAAGACGTGAGGATTCCAAACCTCAAGTACAAGACCCAACTTGGAGATAGAAAACAATTTGTCCAACTGTACCAAAAATTTTCTACTGATACACGACCTATATATACTATAGCACAAATATGTACATGATTTTTCTTATTGCAACCTTCATATGTACACAAACTATCCTTTGTCATCTTGTGTACAACCTCAAAAAACTAGGGTTTTATATTTTTTGGAGCTCCAAAACTTATGGGCCTTTAGATCTTTCCTGTCTCTATCACATCAACCTATAACCTGTCACTCTATACCATTTCATAAACCATATGCATATCTATACCATGTCATCAATGAAGCATATCCATCAACCTATGCATGTCTGTCATGCATGCATCATCATACAATCATGCACACATCATAATACAACATAGATATCCCTTAACCAAGTAAAAGTAGCTCAAAGGTGTGAACTATAAGAACCATGTTAGTATTGTATCGTACATAATATTGTTACTCACTCATCCAACCAACCAACATATACTATATTCAAGTACAAGACCAACCATATCATGAATTAATCAAACATTCACGATATCGTAAGAAAATATATGCATCAAAATAACCATGTAACTATAATAGATCTTTTGTAGCTCACCTGAACCTGTAGAATGATGACATGGTAACTTTATTTTAGACATTGGGGACCTAGCACCAACATCTACTCAATTTTTCACAACTTTTCCATATGTACGTGACGTGTACTCTTTTGGCCTACGTATATAAATGCTTTCCTCCACTTCATCCATCGTATGTATGTGCCTTCCCCCAGTGTATCCTACATATACTTTAGAAACTAGGGTTTTTCTCAAATTCTGCAACTCTGAAACTTTCTTCATCAACCCTCTTTTTCTACCTCAGACTTTCATAGCTTCAGACCTATCAATGAGTACCTACAATGAACCTTTCAGAAATAATGACAACTTTACGATCACTCATGATGACTCATTCTTCGTGCGTTCTTTTCCTACCTTTTCACTTTCATGTTTGTTTTCCTTTCTTTTCACATGATTCTTTATCTCCTTCTTTTCCCCACGCCCTTGTTCTTAGTTCTTCGATATCCCTGTCCAATAACCATTTTTTGGTTAAAGGGGAGGAATATATTTAGAGTATCATACTATTGGTCTTGTGAAATTCAAAGGGTTGTAAAGGAGATCTTGGAGGAGCAATTACAAAATCAATGCCAAATTTGTAAGTTCTTTATTGGTTTCCTTATAATATAACTTGGCTTATTCCCCTCATGATTATGTTTCTTATTGTATGCATGTCTATGTTTCCTTAGTTCAATATATATAGATCTGTTTTTCCTAGTAGTATATTGTGGAAGAAGGAAGTATTGTTTTGTATCTTGAAGGATTTCTCTTGCACCGGGAGCTTGGGCATCAAGGTCAAGGGCTTGAGAAACAAGGACAATCGAATAAAAAGAGGTAGGTTATCTATCCCATTATTTCATTTTCTCTTCTCATTTTGTCTATGGACATATCACTATAAGGAAAATACTTTTAGTGGAGGTTATAGCGGAGGTTTATAGTGTTACAAAACTGGAAACAATTGTCAAAAAAACCTTCTCTACAATATATGTTTTCAATCGAGGATGTTTTTGTGGATACTATAATGGAATTTGATTATAACTAAAAACATATGGGTGACCAGAGATGTTAATGAATGTTTAAAAATAGATGTTTGTATAATGAACAAGCACTGGTGCATACATACACCTACAACACTGGTGTTGTAAACATAACGTCAAGAACCAAGGAAGTATGATGGAGACCTATAGGCCCTTGGGTCGAGATCCACTCACAGGATCATTCTTTAACCCCTTTGATCCATATCGACTCTTTCAGATTCCCTGCTGAAATATCCTTTCAAATCAATCCACAGGTCCTTCGGGAAGCTCCCCTGTGTGAGAAACACTAGGCACGAGCTCCTTTCTCCCCAAGTGACCACAATTCTATGACCAAGGGCCTAACCCAAGGTCCTTTTCGCAACTCTCAATCTTGCGAGTTCATGAGTCGAGGCTCCCGACTCTTCCTTTTAAATCTCGTGATACCCGAAATGTCGATACGGGTATGGATCTTCCTCTGTCAGTGCCTTCCTCACACGACCACCGACTAGGCTAAGCTATAACACTTTTCACCACTCGCCACTTTGCGAGTTCGAATGTCCAACCTTGGCACCTTTCTTTCATGAACCCCCGAGAGGCGATGTTGACTTTTCTCCTCTCATTCTCACTACTCGCGACTTTGCGAGTCTAAGGGTTGAGCTCACGTACTCTTATATCATGATTCCTTGAGATGCGAGAATTTAATGGAGTGTTGACTCCTTCCACTAAGTGATGGGTGCCTGCCTGTCTATTTCCCAGGCCCACCTTGTGGTTCTTCCATGTGTCTCCTCTGTGCCTCGACTCTCGGCACTTCACAACTTATGCAGTTGAGAATAGGTCCTTCCAACCTCTAAACCTCCGAATACGTGAAACACACGATGAGGCTCTGATCCAATGGTCCTCCCTTGACCCAAATCCAACGATTGTATTTTCTCCTTGCGGTTTCTCTACTCACGAATTGGAGCACCCAATCTTTGGGCTCTCCCCTTGCGAACCTCTGAGTTTGTGAGATCCCTTGATCTCTGCCACCTTTCCTCCTCCGATGGATGGATGCGATTCTCTTGGGAATTTTCCACTCTTGAAGTTGAAGGACTCACTTCTCTGAACCATAATGTCTGAATCCTCGATAGAGAGGATCTCACGACACGTGCCCTTCCAATCGGATGGCTTAGATTCTTTCACTATTTCAAAACTTTGCACCTCACGAACTCGCGAATATTTATGCAAGGGTTTCAATTCTCCAACTCATGAATCCCCAAAATGAGATTACGCGAGTGATCAAACGGCCCCTGTTGGATCAGATCCTACGGCCCGATTTCTAATAAGCTTACACTTAGAAAAACACTCATTGTAACCTTCTTACTCCTCTACAATATCTAACGGTTCTCGAAACTTCATGAATTCTCTAGGGAGAATTCCGACCATCCAATTCCTCCTTAACACTCCTGCAAAATGAACAAGTACGCCTTCATAAAACTTGTCCACCAAAAAAACAATGTCACTGCGCCTCCCTCTAATACTTCAAGGCATTGGTCCTCTTTGAGCATCTCTTCGAAAACTTCGAAGACTCTATCCCTCCTGAGATTTTTCCACAACTCGAGTCTTCAATAAGACTCCTGCACGCACTCATTGTGACAATTCTTCAAATACTCCCAAGTGTTTGAACCTCTTCAACTCTACGCACTCCCTGCGACAACAGCCCTTCAAAAATTTCACTCAGGTTGTAACTCTGCGACATCACTCAACCTGCGCACTCCTTGCATGACTCCTGTGCTTAACTTCCACTTCTTCTAGAATGATAACAATGTTATCCCTCCTAAGCTTGAAGAGACGAACTCTAACTTTTGTCAACGCACACCTTGTGGAAAATTTCACTGCACTCCTTGTAGGAAAACTCGTGCTCAGACAAACAAACGATTGAAACTCATTCTTTACCCTCCCTCTCTTCAGATTTCAGACATTAAATATGAAATCATACATTCACTTCAAAAAAAATGCATAACATAGAGTAACCAAGCATATATCTATCAGCATGTACAACCACATAAAACAATTGAACACCATGAATCTAAACTAAAGATCTTTGTATTAATCCATAACTTTTATACATGGGTTTTACTCTACACAACTCTCTGCTTCTGCCCTCGTATGCTCTCTTGATTGATTTTGTTGCTAATGTTACAATGATACAAGTGAGGGTGTCTATATCTATTTTCCCTCTGCTCCTAAAACTGTCTAATCTAAGAATTCAAAGCTACATACTTACATTTACTAGAATAAATGCCTCTTCGTCCTTCAGATGAGATCGGGATGATCAAGGTATGATTACAATCTACAAGTACGCTTTTTCTTAATTATCTCATTTAATTTTGGTGTATCTAACTTCAAAACATTTCAAACAATTCATCATGTGCCAATATGTGTTGGCGCTTGTCCCACGCTCACTTGATGTTGGCGATGCTCTTGCATCATAATCCCTCGCTTGAAAATTTTCATGGGCTCCTACCCTTGAGCTCTTGCATGGTCTATCCATGATTTTGGATCTCTGCTTCATTTTCCTAGTTGGCATCTTCAACTAGATGTCCCTTCCACTTGAACAAGTATTCAAAATATTCCCTTCTTCTGGTCCTCTTGCTAACTCTTTTGTCCATTATGCTTTCCATCTATGGTTCTTCTGTGAATGGCATCTGTTTAGTCCACTCAACCTCTGGTTGTTCATCACCTATTCTTGCTTCCTCAACTTTGTAAGGGTACAAATATGAGATGTTGAATATTGAAGAAATTCCGATCCCATCAGGTAATTCAATCTCATAAGCATTTTCCCCAAATTTCTTCAAGACCTTACATGGTTCGATCTTCTTCATATTCAGTTTGTTATATGTCCCCTTAAGGAACCTTTCCTTTCTTAGATGTACCAGAATCAAATCACCAACCTGAAATCGAACTTGTCTCCTGTGTTGATCTTCTCTGTGCTTATACTATTGGCTCGAGTTCTGTAATCGCTCCTTCACTTGGCTGTGAAGTTCCTTCATTGCTTCGACAAAATATTTTGCACTAGCACTTCTTATCTCATCCCATTATAAATCCCTCAGTTCAGATAATCCTCTTAGTTGTGTCCCATAAACAATTTGGAATGGACTCTGCCCTGTGCTTCTGTTGATTGAATCATTATAAACAAATTCTACCTGTGGTAGAATATTGTCCCACTGACTGTGGTGTTCTGTCACCAAGCTCCTCAACAAGTCTCCCAAACTTATGTTCACAACTTTTGTTTGTCAATCCATTTGAGGATGATAAGCTGAAATGAACGAAAATTTCCTTCCTAACTTTTTCCATAAGGTTCTCCAGAAGTGTCCCATGAACTTGGTGTCTCGATCCGAAACTATGCTCCTTGGTAAGCCGTGAATTCGAATAACTTCTTTGAAAAATAGATTCACAATGTGAGTTGCATCATTGGTTTTCTGACACGGTATGAAATGTGCCATCTTAGAAAATCTATGTACCACTACAAAGATCCATTCAAAGCCTCTTTGTGTTCTTGGCAACCCCAATATGAAGTCCATGCTTACTACATCCCATGGCCTCTTAAGTATGGGTAACAGTTGATATAAGCCTACATTCTGCCTCTTTCCTTTTGAATGCTGACAAATTCTTCATCTGTCCACGAATCTTTTGATGTCTTCTCTCATTCCTAGCCAAAAATATGACTTGTTTAACTTTGAGAACGTCTTTTCATGACCGAAATGCCCGGCCAATCCTCCACTGTGTTTCTCCTTCAGTAAATTCTCCCTCATGGAGATTTTGGAATACAAAGTTGATTACCTTTAAACAATAATCCTTCCTGGATCATGTATTTTGTCCATTGGATTTTGTCCCTGAGAATTGGATTCTCAGTTGCTTCATTCACCTCCTTAAAATTTTGATCATCTCTGTACATGTCCCCGAGATCATCAAAACCCAGTGTTTTCATTCTGAACTCCTGCAACAGCAAACATTTCCTACTCAAAGCATCAATGACTTTGTTAGTAGTTCCATAAATGTGCTTACTTACAAAAGTAAATTTTTGCATGTATTCAACCCATTTAACATGTCTTTGATTCAACTTCTCCTGTTGAGTCACAAATTGCAAAGCATGATTGTCACTATATAAGACAAACTCCTTCAGGGTTAAGTAATGCCTCCATTTCTTCAATGCCTGGATAATAGCATAGAACTCCTTGTCATACGTGGAGTATTTCACTTTCGCTTCGTTCAGCTTCTTGTTGAAGTATGCTATCGGCCTGTCTTCTTGGCTCAAGACTACCCCTATTGCAAATCCACTTGCATCACATTTTACTTGAAATGTATTTTTGAAATCCGGCAACACCAAAATTGGTTGTTCCGTGATTTTCTTCTTCAACAAATTAAAACTTGTCTTAGCCTCTTCTATCCAGTGAAAAGATTTGTGTCTCTTCTTCACTATGTCCATCATTGGTGCACTAATTCCACTGAAATTCCTGATGAACTTCTGGTAGAAACTAGCCAATCCATGAAAACTTCTCACCTCAAATATACTCTTTGGCGATGGCCAATTCTTAATTACCTCCACCTTATCTGGATCCATCCTCAATTTACCTACAGAAATAACAAAACCCAAATAAATGAGCTCTATCTTCATGAACAAGGATTTCTTCATGTTTATCAGCAACTTCTCTTGCTATAGCCTCTTCATCACTATAGCCAAATGTTTCATATCCTCTACCTCTGTTTTACTGAAAATCAGTATGTCATCAAGAAACACAATGAAAATTTTTCCAATGAAATCCTTCAATACTTCGTTCATTAACCTCATGAAAGTACTTGGTGTGTTCATTAATCCAAATGACATCACAAGCCATTAATACAACCCTTCATTAGTCTTGAAGGTTGTCTTCCATTCATCACCTTCTCCCATATGAACTTGGTGATATCCACTTTTCAAATCAATCTTCGAAAAAAATTTCGCTCCACTCAAGCAATCCATCAAATCATCCATCGTTGGCAGTGGGAATCTATACTTGATGGTAAACTTGTTGATTTCTCTTGAGTCAGTACACATCCTCCATCCTTCATCTTTCTTCAGAATGAGCACTGTCGAAACGGCACATGGACTCAAGCTTTCTCTAACCAACCCTTTTTCAATTAAGTCATGGACATGTCTTTTGAATTCTTCATTCTCCTATGACATCAATCTATACACTGCTTTGTTTGGCAAACTAGCTCCAGGTATGAGATGAATATGATGACTTACACTTGTGATTGATTTCAACGAACGAGATAGTTCGTCCACTACTATGTCATCAAATTCTTCCAATAGTTCCTGAGCCTCTTCCGGTAAATCCTCTACCCTTGTACTGGTTAAAACAATTTTAGTCTTCCTGACCACAATGAATTGCGGTTCCTCCTTCTTCTTAACCTCTGTAAGAAGTTCCTTCCCACTCATGAGAAGTACAGCGTTGCTTACTTCAGGTTTTACTTCCTTATCTTTGATTGGAAGAAATATGTGAGTTCTCCCATTCTTCTCTAGGGTGTATGTGTTCTTCCTCCCATCATGAATCACATTCCTGTCATATTTCCATGGTTTACCTAGCAATAGATGACAAACATCCATGGGAATAACATCGCAGAATATTTCATCTTTATACCCTCCTATTTTAAATTCAACTAAACATTGTTTAGTGACATTTATCTGATGTCCTTTTTGTAACCACGAAACTTTGTATGGGACTGAATGTTCAATCATCTCCATCTCCATATTTTCTACCATCTCTGTAGAAATGAGATTATCTGTGCTACCACTATCCACGATGACTTTGCATGCCCAGTCTTTGGTCCTGTAAGAGGTCCGAAAAAGTCTATTCCTTTGGACCGAACTCTCCACCTCCTTTTCTAGCATTAAGAGAACTTTTCGCATCATCAGTGATCTTTCGCCTTCAACATCCTTTGCATCAACATTTCTTCTTTGTGCTTCGGCAATGTGAGTCTCACCACATTCTTTCTTTATGTCTGGACACTCATAAGATTTATGTCCGACCTTTCCACATGTGAATCATTTCACTACTCTACCTCTTCCTCCTCCTCTACCTTTGGTACACGGAAAAATGTTTCCATCAGCATATTGACCTCTCTGTTTGGTATGATGCCCTCTCTGTGAGCTTCCAGCTCTCTCAGTTTGAGTATGAGGTTTCTTCCACTCTTCCTTGGGTTTTTGATTTCTATCCTGGGCAACTGATTTTCCTCTGGGATGACTTCTGCCTCGACCTCTTTGACCTTGTTTTTGGCTCAGCTTCTCTTCAGCTTTTAGAGTCATCTGATAATATTCTTCCACAGTTCGGATGGTCATCATGCTCATATCATCTTGAATGTTGTATCTCATACCATTCATGTACCTGGAAACTTTTTCATCATCACTTTCACGATGAATTGCCCTGATGTTCAGTCTGTAGAATTCTTCAGTGTACTCCTTTACTGACATCAGCTTCTGTTTTAAATTCTGCATTCTCTGAAACAGAGTAATTTGGTAGTCCCTAGGAATGAATTTCACCTTCATCTTTGCGATCATCCTATCCCAACTCTTGATATTTTGCTTGCCTTTGTAGCGCCTGTCAGCTTGTAGCTCATCCCACCAGAATGTTGCATGTCCTTTAAGTCTTGTGACAACATGCTTGACTTTCTTGTCTTCCTCGACATCTTCATAGTCAAAATATGTGTCCAAATCTCTAATCTAGTCCAGGAGCTCTTCAACATCCAGGTTTCTTTCATATACTGGAATGTCCATTTTTTCCTTAGCACCCATTCTTGCAACAACCCTAATCAGGCGTTCATTTTCTGCATCTTCTATTGTAACTTCTTCTCCTTCATGTCTAACTTCATCTTCACTTTTAAATTCACTGACATCTCCAACACCGGTTGTGCACCTCTGTGCTGTCTCCATGTCCTCGAGTTTGGCGCGTATGTCACACATCTCTCTTTCCATGGCTAGATTTGGCACCTTCCTACCCCTTCCTCTTGGCATTTCCCTTTCCTCTAGCAGATCGGGTGTTTGTCTATCTCTTCTTCTCAGCGGCATGGATGAGATTTCTTTCTCACTTCCCCTGTATGAAGTATACAAATAGAGTCAAGTTCTGATACCACACTGATGCAGACCTATCGGCCCTCGGGCCAAGATCCGCTCACAGGATCATTCTTTAACCCCTTCGAGTTGGATCGACTCTTTTGGATTCCCTATTAGGATCCCCTTTCAAATCGATCCACAGGTCCTTTGAGAAACTCCCCTCTGCGAAAAGCACTAGGCACGAGATCCTTTCTCCCCAAGTGACCATGACGCTATGACCAAGGGCCTAACCTAAGGTCCTTTTCACAACTCGCAATCTCACGAGTTCATGATTTTGAGGCTCCTAACTCTTCCTTTTAAATATCGCAATACCTAAAATGCCGATATGGGTATGGCTCTTCCTCTGTCAGTGCCTTCCTCACGTGACCACTAGCTAGGCTAAGCGCTAGCACTTCTCGCTACTCGCCACTTCACGAGTTCGAATGTCCAACCTTGGCACCTTTCTTTCACGAACCCCCGAGACGTGATGTCGACTTTTCTCCTCTTGTTCTCACTACTCATGACTTCGAGAGTCGAAGGGTCGAGCTCACGTACTCTTATCTCGCAAATCCCTGAGATGCGAGAAGTCGATGGAGTGTTGACTCCTTCCACTAGGTGACTTGTGTCTGCCTATCTATTTCCTGGGCCCACCTTGTGGTTCTACCATGTGTTTCCTCCATGACTCGACTCTCAGCACTTCGTGACTTCTGCAGTTGAGAAGAGGTCCTTCCAACCTTCGAACCTTCGAATATGTGAAACACCCGATGATTCTCTGATCCAATGGTCCTCCCTTGACTCGGATCCAACAACTGTCTTTGCTCGTCATGACTTCGCTACTCGTGACTTGGAGCACCCAATCTTTGGGCTCTCACCTTGCGAACTTCCGAGTTTGCGAGATCCCTTGATCTCTACCACCTATCCTACTCCGATGGATGGTTGCGATTCTCTCGTGACTTTTCCATTCGCGAATTTGAAGGACTCCCTTCTCTGAACCACGATGTCCGAATCCCTGATAGAGAGGATCTCGCGACACGTGCCCTTCCAATTGGATGGCTCATATTCTTTCACTATTTCAGAAATTTGCACCTCATGACCTCGTGAATCTTGATGCAAGGGTTTCAATTCTCCAACTCACGAAGCCCCGAAATGAGGTTACGAGAGTGATCCAATGGCCCTAATTAGGTGTTCATTTGCTGGATCTTTTGTTGTAACTTCTTCTCCTGACATCTCCAACATCGATTGTGAGCCTTTGTGTTGTCTCCATGTCCTCGAGTCTGGAACATATCTCACACATCTCTCTTTCCATGGCTGGATTTAGCACCTGCCTACCCCTTCCTCTTGGCATTTCCCTTTCCTCTGGTGGATCAGGTGTTTGTTTTTCTCTTCTTCTCGGTGGCATGGCTGAGATTTCTTTCTCACTTCCCCTGTCTGAAGTATACAAACAGATTCAAGCTCTGATACCACACTGACGCAAACCTATCGGCCCTCGGGCCGAGATCTGCTCACAGGATTATTCTTTAACCCCTTCGAGCCGGATCGACTCTTTCGGATTCCCTGTTGGAATCTCCTTTCAAATTGATCCAAAGGTACTTTTGGAAGCTCACCTATGCAAACAGCACTAGGCATGAGCTCCTTTCTCCCCAAACGACCACAGTGCTATGACCAAGGGCCTAACCCAAATTCCTTTTCGCAACTCGCAATCTTGCGAGTTCATGAGTCGAGGCTCCCCACTCTTCCTTTTAAATATCGCAATACTCGAAATGTCAATACGAGTATGGCTCTTCCTCTGTCAGCGCCTTCCTCACATGACCACCAACTAGGCTAAGAACTAGCACTTCTCACTACTCGCCACTTCACGAGTTTGAATGTCCAACCTTGGCACCTTTATTTCACGAACCCCTGGGAGGCGATGTTGACTTTTCTCCTCTCGTTCTCGCTACTTGCAACTTTGCGAGTCGAAGGGTCGAGATCACGTACTCTTATCTCGTGAATCCCTAGGACACGATAAGTCAATGGAGTGTTGACTCCTTCCACTAGGTGACATGTGTCCGCATGTCTATTTCTCAGGCCCACCTTGTAGTTCTGCCACGTGTTTCCTCCGTGCCTCATCTCTCAGCACTTCGCGACTTCTGTAGTTGAGACGAGGTCCTTCCAACCTATGAACCTCCGAATACACAAAACACATGATGAGGCTCTGATCCAACGGTCCTCCCTTGACCCAGATCTAATGGATGTCTTTGCTCCTCATGACTTCGCTACTCACGACTTGGAGCACCCAATCTTTGGGCTCTCACATTGCGAACCTTCGAGTTCGCGAGATCCCTTGATCTTTTCCACCTTTCCTCCTCCGATGAACTGATGTGATTCTCACGAAGTTGAAGGACTCCCTTCTCTGAACCCCGATGTCTGAATCCCCAATAGAGAGGATCTCATGACACATGCCCTTCCAATCAGACGGCTCGGATTCTTTTTCTATTTCGGAACATCACACGTCGCAACCCTGCAAATCTTGATGTAAGGGTTTCAATTCTCCAACTCACAAAGCCCCGAAATGAGATTATGCGAGTGATCCAATGGCCCCTGTTGGCTCATATCCTATGGCCCGATATCTCTTGAGCTTGCACTTAGAAAAACACTCACTGTAACCTTCTTACTCCTCTGGAAGATCTGACAATTCTCGAAACTTTGTGAATTCTCCACAGAGAATTCCAACCATCCAATTCCTCCTTAACACTCCTGCGTAATGAACAATTACACCTTCACGAAACTTGTCCACCAACAAAACAATGTCACTGCACCTCCTTCTAATACTTCAAGGTATTGTTCCTCTTTGAGCATCTCTTCGACAACTTCAAAGACTCTATCCCTCCTAAGATTTTTCCACAACTCGAGTCTTCAAGAAGACTCCTGCACGCACTCCTTGCGGCAATTCTTCAAATAATCTAAAGTATTTGAACCTCTTCGACTGTGCGCGCTCCCTGTGACAGCAGTCCTTCAACAATTTCACTCAAGTTGTAAAACTGGGACTTCACTCGGCCTAAGCACTCCTTGTATGGATCCTGTTCTTAATTTGCACTTTTGTGAGAATGAGAACAATGTTATCCCTCCTGAGCTTGCAGAGACAAACTCTGACTTCTTTCAACACACACCTTGCGTACAATTTCACTGCACTCCTTGCAAGAAAACTCTTGCTCAGACAGAGAAACAATTGAAACTCATTCTTTACTCTCCCTCTCTTCAGATTTTAGACATTAAATATGAAATCATACATTTGGGCATCAAAACAAATGCATAACAGAGAGTAACCAAGCATATATCAATTAGCATGTACAAACACAAAAAACAATTGAACACCATGAGTCTAAACTAAAGATCTTTGTATTAATCCAGAACTTCTGTACATGGGGTTTTACTCTACACAACTCTCTTCTTCTGCTCTCCTATTCTCTCTTGATTGATTTTATTGTGAATGTTACAAAGATACAAGTGAGGGTGTCTATATTTGTTTTCCTTCTGCTCCTAAAACTGTCTAATCTAAGAATTCAAAGCTACCTACTTACATTTAGTAGCATAAATGCCTCTTAGTCCTTCAGACGAGAGCGATATGCTCAAGGTATGATTACAATCTACAAGTACACTTTTTCTTAATTATCTCATTTAAGTTTGGCATATCCAACTTCAAAACATTTCAAACAATTCATCATGTGCCAAAATGTGTTGGTACTAGTCCCACGCTCGCTTGATGTTTGCGATGCTCCTCCATCATACTCCCTCACTTGAAAATTTTCATGGGCTCCTGTCCATGAGATCTTGCATGATCTGTCCATGCTTATGGATCTCTACTTTATTCTCCCAGCTGTCATCCTCAACTGGATGTCCCTTCCACTTGACCAAGTATTCAAAATATTCCCTTCTTCTGGTCCTCTTGCAAACTCTTTTGTCTAGTATGCTTTCCATCTGTAGTTGTTCTGCGACTGGCATCTGTTTAGTCCACTGAACCTTTGGTTGTTCATCACCTATTATTGCTTCCTCAGCTTTGTAAGGGTACAAGTCTGAGATGTTGAATATCAGAGAAATTATGATACCATCTGGTAATTCAATCTTATAAGCATTTGTCCCAAATTTCTTCAAGACCTTACATTGTTCGATCTTCTTCATCTTCAGTTTGTTATATGTCCCCTTTGGGAACCTTTCCTTTCTTAGATGTGCCAGAATCAAAACACCAACCTCAAATTGAAGTTGTCTCCTGTGTTGATCTTCTCTGCGCTTATACTCTTTGCTCGAGTTCTGCAATCCCTCCTTCACCTAGCTCTGAAGTTCCTTCATTGCTTCGGCAAAATCTTCTGCACTAGCACTTCTTATCTCATCTCATTCTGAATCCCTCAGTTCAGATAATCCTCTTGGATATGTCCCATAAAAAATTTGGAATGGACTCTACCCTGTTCTTTTGTTGATTGAATCATTATAAGAAAATTTCACCTCTGGCAGAATATTGTCCCACTGACTGTGGTGTTCTGTCACCAAGATCCTCAACAAGTCTCCCAAACTTTTCTTCACAACTTTTGTCTGTCCATCCATCTGAGGATGATAAGATGAAATAAACGACAAGTTCATTCCTATATTTTTCCATAAGGTCCTCTAGAAGTGTCCCATGAACTTGGTTTCTCGATCTGAAACTATGCTCCTTTGTAATCCGTGAAGTTGAATAACTTCTTTGAAAAACAGTTTCGCAATGTGTGTTGTGTCACTAGTTTTCTGACATGGTATGAAATGTGCCATCTTAGAAAATCTATCTACCACTACAAAGATCTAGTCAAAGCCTCTTTCTATTCTCGGCAGCCCCAACGTGAAGTCCATGCTTACTACATCCCATGGTCTCTCATGTATGGGTAACAGTTGATATAAGCCTACATTCTGCCTCTTTCCTCTTGAATGCTGACAAATGTTGCATCTATCCATGAATATTTTGACGTCTTCTCTCATTCCTGGCCAAAAATATGACTCGTTTAACTTTGAGAACAGCTTGTCATGACCGAAATACCTGGCCAATCCTCCACTATGTTTCTCCTTCAACAAATTCTCCCTCATGGAGAATTTTGGAATAGAAATTTGATTACCTTTAAACAATAATCCTTCTTGGATCATGTATTTTTTCCATTGTCTTCTGTCCTTGAGAATTGGATTCTCAGCTTCTTCATACACCTCCTTAAAATCTGGGTCATCTTTGTACATGTCCCTGAGATCATCAGAACCTAGTCTTTTGACTATGAACTCCTGCAACAACGAACATTTTCTGCTCAAAGCATCATCGACTTTGTTAGAAATTCCAGAAATATGCTTGATTACAAAAGCAAAGTTTTGCATGTATTCAACCCATTTAACATGCCTTTGATTCAACTTCTCCTATTGAGTCACAAATTGCAAAGCATGATTGTCAGTGTATAAGACAAACTCCTTCAGGATTAAGTAATGCATCCATTTCTTCAATGCCTGGATAATAGCATAGAACTCCTTGTCATACGTGGATTATTTCACTTTCACTTCATTTAGCTTCTCACTGAAGTATGTTATCAGCCTATCTTCTTGGCTCAAGATTGCTCCTATTGCAAATCCACTTGCATCACATTTTACTTGAAATGTCCTTTTGAAATCCGACAACACCAAAATTGGTTGTTCTATGATTTTGTTCTTCAACAAATTAAAACTTGTCTTAGCCTCTTCTATCCAGTGAAAATATTTGTGTCTCTTCTTCACTGTGCCCATCATCGGTGCACTAATTCCACTGAAATTCCTAATGAACTTCCGGTAGAAACTAGCCAATCCATGAAAAATTCTCACCTCAAATATACTCTTTGGCGATGTCCAATTCTTAATTACCTCCACCTTATCTGGATCCATCCTTAGTTTATCTACAGAAATACCAAAACCCAAATAAATGTTCTCTGTCTTCATGATCGAGGATTTCTTCATGTTTATCAACAACTTTTCTTGCTATATTCTCTTCATCACTATAACCAAATGTTTCAGATGCTTTTCCTTTGTTTTACTGAAAATCAGTATGTCATCAAGATACACAATGACAAATTTTCCAATGAAATCCTTCATGACTTCATTCATCAAACTCATGAAAGTACTTGGCATGTTCATTAAGCCAAATGGCATAACAAGCCATTCATAAAAACCCTTCGTTAGTCTTGAAGGTTGTCTTCCATTCATCACCTTCTCTCATATGAATATGGTGATATCCACTTTTCAAATCAATATTCAAAATTTTTTTTGCTCCACTCAAGCAATCCATCAAATCATCCATCATTGGCAATGGGAATCTATACCTGATGGTAATCTTTTTGATCACCCTCGACTTAGTACACATCCTCTAGCCTCCGTCTTTCCTCGGACTGAGAACTTTTGGAACAACACAGGGACTCAAGCTTTCTCTAACCAACCCTTTGTCCATTAAGTCCTAGACCTATCTTTTGACTTCTTCATTCTCCTGTGGCATCAATCTGTACACTGATTTTTTGGAAAACTAGCTCCAAGTATGAGATCAATATGATGACTTACACTTCTCATCGGTGGCAATGAACGAGGTAGTTCGTCCACTACTATGTCAGCAAATTCTTCCAACAGTTCCTGAACCTCTTTTAGTAAATCATCTACCCTTGTACTGGTTAAAAAAAATTTAGGCTTCCTAACCACAATGAATTACGGTTCCTCCTTCTTCTTAACCTCTATAAGAAGTTCCTTCCCACTCATGAAGTTTGTCTTCCTCTTTTAGAGACAAACTCTGACTTCTATCAATGCACAACTTGCGGACAATTTCACTACACTCCTTGCAGGAAAACTCTTGCTCAGACAGAGAAACAATTGAAACTCATTCTTTACTCTCCCTCTCTTCAGATTTCAGATATTAAATATTAAATAATACATTCACACATCAAAAAAAATGCATAACAGAGTGTAACCAAACATATATCAATCAGCATGTACAAACACAGAAAACAATTGAACACCATGAGTCTGAACTAAATATCTTTGTATTAATCCAGAACTTTTGTACATGGGGTTTTGCTCCACACATCTCTCTACTTATGCTCTCCTATTCTCTCTTGATTGATGCTTTTGCTAATGTTACAATGATACAAGTGAGGGTGTTTATATCCATTTTCCCTCCGCTCCTAAAACTGTCTAATCTAAGAATTCAAAGCTACCTACTTACATTTACTAGCATAAATGCCTCTTAGTCCTTTAGACGAGAGCGAGACGCTCAAGGTATGATTACAATCTACAAGTACGCTTTTTCTTAATTATCTCATTTAAGTTTGGTGTATCCAACTTCAAAACATTTCAAACAATTTATCATGTGCCAATATGTGTTGGTGCTTGTCCCACGCTCACTTGATGTTGGAAATGCTCTTGCATCATAATCCCTCACTTGAAAATTTTCATGGGCTCCTACCCTTGAGCTCTTGCACGGTCTATCCATGCTTTTGGATCTCTTCTTCATTTTCCCAACTGGCATCTTCAACTAGATGTCCCTTCCACTTGAACAAGTATTCAAAATATTCCCTTCTTCTGGTCCTGTTGCTAACTCTTTTGTCCATTATGCTTTCCATCTATGGTTCTTCTGTGAATGGCATCTATTTAGTCCATTGAACCTCTGGTTGTTCATCACCTATTCTTGCTTCCTCAACTTTGTAAGGGTGCAAATCTGAGATGTTGAATATCGAAGAAATTCCGATCCCATCGGATAATTCAATCTCATAAGCATTTTCCCCAAATTTCATCAAGACCTTACATGGTTCTATCTTCTTCATATTTAGTTTGTTATATGTCCCCTTCAGGAACCTTTCCTTTCTTAGATGTGCCAAAATAAAATCACCAACCTGAAATTGAACTTGTCTCATGTGTTGATCTTCTCTGCGCTTATACTATTGGCTCGAGTTCTACAATCGATCCTTCACCTGGCTGTGAAGTTCCTTCATTGCTTCGACAAAATATTTTTCACTAGCACTTCTTATCTCATCCCATTCGAAATCCCTCAGTTCAGATACTCCTCTTAGTTGTGTCCCATAAAAAATTTGGAATGGACTCTGCCCTGTGCTTCTGTTGATTGAATCATTATAAGAAAATTCCACCTATGGTAGAATATTGTCCCACTGACTGTGGTGTTCTGTCACCAAGCTCCTCAACAAGTATCCCAAACTTTTGTTCACAACTTATTTCTATCCATTCGTCTGAGGATGATAAGATGAACTAAATGACAAGTAGAAATGCCACTACTCTGACACTTCACTTAGCTCAACTAGCTTTGATACCAATCTGTAACATCCCCAACCATAAACAGTTCAAGCAACGTTACTTCCTGACGTCTCTCTATGCTCTGATGAAAATTTGTAATGTCTCCATCCATGAACAGGCCAGGCAACGTCACTTCCTCATGTCTCTCTATTCTCTGATACCAATTTGTAACTCCTCGGCCACCCAAGCCAATGCATGCTACTCATAGAAATGGAAATTTTCATTTTCATGTAAATATAAACCTAAACAGACAATGTATTATCTTCATACATATATTAGTGCAGAAATAATGGTAAAAACATACATGCATTAATTCACAGGAGAAACACATAATATAACAACATATATAGGCAATATTCATCAATTATAACACATCTACATATACACGGCATGTAAATGATCATATGAATATATACTCATCTTTTAATTGGAGCAAAACCAACTGCATACAAACCTTCCACGAACCTCCCAACCTTAGACCACATTGCTCATCATGCTCAATAGTGGTTCACCCCTGACCTAGGACTAATATCCACTAAGGGAAAGAGAATCCTAGACTAGGTTGAGGTTACAAAAAACTGCACAGTGCAATTGGAAGGATTCTCTCCAGGAGCCTTCTTATGCCCACTACTCATGGAATCTCATTCCCCACATGCTTGTTCCACCCTAGGAATATTCACCTTCATTTTTCCATAGTCCATCTACTGCTCCACTTCCCCTTTTAGGGTTTCAGCAACAGGCCGGATCAAGAATTCGCAAAGCTCAATAGCTGGTGCTGGACTCTCTATGGGATAAAATCACTTTCCAACAAACTCTCTCAGCTGGAGAGAGATGCTCATAGGCCTCACAACTTTCCTCTTCAACCACGGGCCTGAAAACTCGCCTCTTCAACCAATCTTCAACTTAGTTCTAGTAAGGTGAGGACAACAACAAAGGTTCAATATAGCTCATGGAAATGAAACAACCAAAAATTCAGTAAGTCAAAGCATGACTCTATTTTGGCAAGTGAAGATATGCTAGGCTTCACAGGAAAAAACTAGTCAGCTTCCCCAGTTAGTGGTTTCAGAGGTGCGAGAAGATGTAGAGGTTGGCGATAAAGGCCAAATGAGTTAGGTGAGGATTGAATAATGAGAAGTAAACCCCCCAACAAGATGACTCTCCAACTTAAATTTCATGTGCCTAAGATGATATATGCCACCCATGAAGCAGGTTCCTTTCCATTTGGAAGTCACCTATCCTCCAAAAATAACTTAGGATAAAAACATATTTCTCTAATCAGTTTTTGGAATAATAAAAAAATATTATTCTCTTGGACTTAATCCCTTAAGTTTAACCCCTCTTTCCAACCTCGCAGCCCCCTCTCCTTTACCCAACCTAGTGGAAGCTTAGTCCCCCATCACTCTTTCTTCGTGTTTGGTCTAAACACAATGATGTTTTTAGATTACTGATATGAATAGTTACATGTACAAAAATAGGATCCTAGCCTTTAACGCCTAGGCTCTCCGGCCTAATAACACATAATCTTACCATCTTATAATTGCTCGGCTCACTAGCCTACAAAACATGTTTACAATTCATAAATAGAATTGGGGCTCGTCCTTGGGGATATACAGAGCTTTGCCTGACTAGGTATATCTAACTGATAGGCCACTGATCCCAAATTCTTGAGTATTGTATAAGGACCATAAAATTTGGGTGCAATTTTCTGATAGTGTTGAGATTTCATTACTACATATGGGCGGATTATTCCACAAAAAATTTCCACGTTTCCATTATTTTCATATTTTTTTAAATACGGTGGGATTTTCATCAATATTGATATAGCCACAAATAGGTTTTTTAACTTGGTCATGACTTTCATCGCAATTGCCACAAAAGTTCCTCTCTATTGCCACAAAATTTTGTTGCTATTTCCACGATAATTTTGCCTATATCAAAAAACATTTGCTAATGACTAGTTGACTAGTTGATCTATATATACCTGACTTTAAGAGACTTTGCGACACAATTTCTATAGTTGCGACATTGTTCATGGATTTTTTTTTGGCTGTTTCTTTTTTCCATCACCCACTGATTGAACAAAACCAATTCTCAATCTACATAGCTCGTATTTTGAACTTGCAAGGTTAGTATGTTTTTTTATTGATGTACTCATTTAACTTGTAAATTTTTTATCAAATGTCGTTATTTCATGTAGCTTGTTTTTTCCTGGATAATATATTATATGTGTAGTACCATATTTCATGTCTTTGGTTTTTGGATCTAGTTAGTATATTCTATGGAAATTCATGTGAAATGTCAAGAAAAATATTTTCCGAAGTATTGTAATTTGTCTACAAAACAACATAGAGGCTAGTGTATGGTGTCGAGTGATTCAAGTTTGAGAAATTTTACCACTTTTGTTAAATGGTGTGTAATTATTTTCCATGGTGATTCAGTACACACTACTCTAAAGTACAAATTGAAGCATATCGATCTTAATAGTTAATCGATAATAAAAAAAAACCATGTCAAAATGTCTTAGAAGAAATAATTGTGAGGATTGTAGGTCACTATAAATAAACATATCTTAATCGAAAGGAGTAGCTAAAATATCATGGAGTAGCTAAAATATAAAAATTTGACAACTTACTGTTTGGTATGGTGTAGCTAAGACAATTAATTGTTAGGAGAAGGCTTTGTCACTATGAACGAAAATGACAGGAAGATTTCTCGGTTAAGAGAAACATTAGAGGTGAGTGGTGATGGAAAATGTTATTTCCCTTGTTATGATTGCAAAGGCTTGCAAAGAAAAAGACTTTTAATAAAAACAACTGAAAGACATTGTAGGGAGAAGGGACACATCAAAGGGGGTTATGAATATCGTCCCTTGGTAGGAAGATTCAATATTTAATGTATTCTTTATAATAATCATCATGTCATGAATTTTAGTAATATTTCTTATCAAGATTTTTATATTTTCTATACACACTAACTTTCTACGTTGTTTTTAAATATATAGATGATGCCCCCAAAATGTCGACCTCCAGAGAGTTATTTTCCAAGTACTAGCAGAAATACTCCTTTACAGGGTGATGAAATTCGAGATCAAAATATTGAAGTTGTTGATCAAGTTATTAATGATGATATGGATGGAGATAACATTAGTGATTCAAATCAGGAAGATGAGATACATATATTGATCCAAGAAACATTTTCTCCAATGGATGAGGACAACCAGGATGATAGTCATGATGTTGATCCTGTACTCAAGAAGTCATGTCAACCTCTTTATGAAGGCTCAACAAAAAATATTTGATCTTCTATATTTTTGTTGGTGAACCTAAAGATTTTGAATGGTTTATCAAATACATGTTTCACACAGATACTAAGATATTTGATTTGTTAATTATTTATGTCTGCATGTTCACAAATACTTAAAAGGTTCAATATTTTCCTATATTTCTATTGTTTTCTAATTCGTAAATTAGTATATTGGATGCGATATTGATGATTAATATTGCTTACAGTGACTTATTGTTTAGAATTTTGTATATTGTTAGGTGAAGATCTATTAGCGACGTCAAATATTTTTCCATGCACATATCGAGAAATATTCTTGATTATGAAAGAAATTTGAATGCACTATGAGGTTATTGATGCATGTCCTAATGATAATATCATATATTATGGAAAATATGCATTACAAAATGAATGCCCACAACATCAAATAAGTAGATATCGAATTGATAAAGTATCAAAGAAGGTGCCTCGCAAAGTTCTTCATTATATTCTGATAATTCCATGTTTCCAGCGGTTGTGCAGATGCTAAAGTATAGCATAGTTTATGGATTTCCATGCAAAGAATAGAATTCGAGATGATGTTCTTTGAATTCCTGCAAATGGTTCTGCATTGAAGTACATCTAAGAAAAGTGGCCAATTTTTAAAGAAGAACCTCGTAATGTTAGAATTTCGTTGGCAGCTGATGGTTTCAATCCATTTTGAGAGCTTCGTCCTACGTACTCAATGTGTCCTGTTTTTCTTATAAACAATAACCTTCATCCTTGGATGTCGATCAAGATAGAGCACACAATTTTGGCAATGATTGTTCTGGTTATTTAATTATCTTTTATTTTCTTTAAAGTATGAAAAAATATTTCATTTCTTTGTTTCGTGCATGGTAATTATTTCTTTTATATATAACGACATCTAGATAAGTATAATTAATCATTCAGTATCTTGAACCAATTAGGTAGGTACCAGGTTAAATATATGAACGTATATATTGAGCCTCTTATCGAAGAGTTGTTGAAGTTATGGGTTGGTGTCACTATGTATGACATCTCTAGACCAATAGGGAAAAAATAATTTCAATTCCATGGAATACTATCATGGAAAATTCATGATGCTCATGGGTTAACACATTTTTTTGGTATAATGTTACTTTATTTTGTGATTTAATATTATATATTTATTGAAAATATCATGCATTATTTTAAATTGTGACTCTAGTTTGATGCTACATTAATTCATATATCTTGTAGGTCTTCAAACAAAGGGTAAATTTGCATGCCCATTTTGTGGTCCAAGGATAAAATCGCGTTGTTCAAGGAGTTTAGGAAAGGAAGTGTTTGATGAGTATAGGAACTTTCTGCCTAAGAACCATAGTTATCGAACTACAGACAAAGAAAAATTCAATGGTAAAGAAGAAAATGGAAAAAATCCACGAAGAATGACACCTCGCCTATGGAAGTTGGAAAATATTAGAAATCGTCAAGGTATGTAAATTATTTATTTATGACATATGATATAAATATTTGATTAATTTCAATAGTATTAATTTCATTTTGTCCCATTAATTAGTGTTAATTTAAATTTGTTGATGTTTCATGAATGTCGTTAAGGCACGAGTGGGCTTCCATGACGAATGAAAAGTTACCCGATGCAATTCATTAGATTGCCATACTACGAGCACCTAAAAATAGTTCATATGTTTGATACAATGCACATTGGGAACAACATAAAATAATTGTTATGGCGAATATTAGATAGAAGGACTGACAAAAAGAGAATTGGAAAGATTTGTTGTGACATCCAGGCAGATAATCACACATTGCAAAGTGTTATTATTAATTCTAATGGAGATGGTAGTGAACATAATACTAGTCTTCATTGGTTATTGACAGAGAAATAGAGAAATATTGTAAAAGAGGTCATTCAAAAAATTAGGTTTCCAATGGGGTTTTCCTCGAACATACAAAATATATTAATGAAAAAAGGTGATTTTGGTGGGGTTAAAACACATGACTAGCATACATTCATTTTTTTTTTAAATAAAAAAGGCAAAACCTGTTATATTAAACTTTCAAGAAAGAGAGACACTTGGCATACATATGCCAGTTGTCCTGCCTATATAGGAAACCAGGACAGCTGGGCTGTCCACAGTAGCATGCAAAAATAGGTGTAATGTTTTGCCACCCTGCCCGAATGAAACCAGGGTGTGTGTCCATTATGCTTAATAGTAGAAGAAAATCAGTGCTGGAGTTAACTAAGCTAAGAACTGAAGAGCAACAACTCTGATAAACAATAACTGAAAAGAACATAGAGACCATAAGGAAGAACATAACCTATTCAATCGGAATTGCTGCCATTGACAGGGATGACGAAGGGCTACACGCAGGTGGGGCATTGGCGCCGTGGGGCAGCTTTAAAGTAGGCTACGTAGAGCATGTCTAGGTGTTGGCTAACTTATACAACTCTGAATATTTGATCCTTGACTAGGCTGCACACTTCAAAAATCAAATTTAGGTGCTCTGGATGCAGGAACGGTGGTGAAGGTGGTAAATTCCTTTCGGTCTCCGCTTCCTTTTGACCCGACTTCATCCTCTACTTCCGCATGTCGACGATGCACTTCATTTGCGCCTCCTCAGCCTCCATTGTCTTGTAGCCCAGTGTTGTCCTCTGCGTCTGCGGGCCAGCTGTGGATTCCGGGGGCTCCTCCTCCACAGGGCAGGCCTTAATTTCTGCACTCGGAGCTGTGGTGGGAGTAGGAGAATCACCCAAATTGGGTGCAGTTGACGTGTGACCAAATCTCACTGGAGGATCCCAATTGTCCGGGACAACGAACAACTAGCTCTCGAAAAAGTCCAATGGTAGCGCGATGGACAGGGCCTCTTCAATGTAGGTTTGAGGCGGCGAGTTTGATGTGGTGGCGCCACTTTGGCGCTTTTCCTTGGCCAAGATCATAGCCCTAGCAAACCTCTAGTGTCGTTTCCTTCGTGTATCCACTACGTACCAACCAGTGCCTCTGTGAGGTCGACCCCTTTCCCGTGGCATGGTGAGACCTAGGGCGAAGCCTCCTGCGCAACGATGCTTGCTCTGCTAAATCAAATTCGAATGCATAATGGGAGGTCCGCTTAACTTGATAAACACATAAACCATGGCTGCCAGCATTAACGCCGAGAGCTTAATGCTCTGGCTGGTTGTCCCTTTCTCATGCGTGAGGAGCTCCATGCAAAATACCAGATATATAAAATATGCAGAACAGAAATAAAATGCTAGAAATGGCAGAGTAACAGTAAAATATCTAGCATAATCTTCACAATACACAGAAATGATATATGAAATAGCAATAGAAAAGAACTTTGATTCAGAAAGCAATGTTCATAGGCCTCTTCGAGGGGGCAACCTCCAGTCGAGCAACGCTCTGTTAAAATAATCTCCAAGCTAGGGTTTGCATACCCTCGACTCTTATTTATACTAAATATGTCTATTAAGAGAAGCATCTAGAGGAAGATCCTTCCAGAAATGGAAGCTTCTATTAGGTCTTCTTACATCTGCCTTATTCTATTTTATTGAAAGGTCTTATTAATATTGACCTTTATTACATCTGAATACATTGATCTACCTATGTGTGGGTTAGG